>JANHAO010012840.1:0-16164 GCA_026873985.1 Saraca asoca | reverse complement strand
AGAATCTTAAGTAAATTGTAATCAATTTTAGACTTAATTACTTGTATTACATTTATTGTAGCATGCCAAGAATGAGAATAATGTACAGCCCACACAAGTAGATATGTTCATTGAAACTTGCCGAGGTAGTAAGGAAAAGGCATTGGATTCAAAAACACAAGATAAAATTGTGAGTGACAATTTGTTTTTTTCCCTCTTAGTTTCACTAATTAAAAATACAAATTTAGTTACTTTGTTATCTTCCTTATTTCTTTTTATAGTTGCGACTTCAAGAGTTAACTCAAAACTCTAGTGATGCCAGTATGGATGCCTTTCATGTTATGTTTGGGAAGGAAAAGTTAGGGAGAGTGCATTGCTTTGGAAGATCTATTACACCAACTACTTTGAAACAACAAAAAGAAATTGAGGCTTTAAAGCGAGAGCACCATAATGAAGTAGTCTCCTTGAGAAGTGAGATTTAAGAGCTGAGAGAGCTTGTAAAAGCATTTTTGCAAGAGTCTAATAATAATGGAGTCAATTTAGGGGCCATCCTTGGATTATTGAAAGTCCCTTAAGATGATGCCAATGGTGCACAAAATGGCAATGCACGTTCGTTTGCATCGACACATATTCCAACCAATGAACAAGTATTATTAGTTTTAATTCACTTATTCACATATAGAGGTATTATTAGGATCAACTATTATTGATTTATGTAACCAGAATAATTCAAGAGTTTATATTGGTGCTTTTTCTTATTACTAAATGAAATGGTTCTTATTACGCATTTTTAATTCTTTAATTTCATTTACATTTATGCATGTAGCACAATGTTGGTGGTGAAAGAGCAAATCAAAGTGATGATGACTTGCTAGATGTAGGTGCAGATAATGAGAATATTCAATGAATATGATTTTCAATTTAAATTTTTATTAAGCTATTGAACTTAAAGTTAATACTCTTTATAATTATCTTATTATTTTCAATTTATTTCTTCAAATTTGGGACAAAATAATTGATATATTGACTATTCGAGCAATTGGAATTTTTTTTATGGATTGGATGTGATGTACTGATTATATATGGATGTTACAATAACTAGCTTCAGACTGTGAATCAATTCTAGAATCGATTCTATGAATAGTTTTTGAATTGATTATGTAATAAATTCACAAAAATTTCTAAACCTTTAATAATTTCTTTTTTTTTACATAATTCTTCATGAATCGATTCAAGAATTGATTCACATAGTGAATCAAATTGTTACCTATTCTATACCAAGGTGTTATTTATTTATGGAAAAACTATTGCCTATTATATATGACAATAGTTGATAAGTGTTGCCTATATATACAAAAACCATTTCCTATTATGTAGCAAGATGTTGTTTATTGATGAAAAAACCATTGCCTATCTATGAAGAAACTATTGCCTATTACATTTGACAATGGTTGATAAGTATTGCCTATCAGTAGGTAATGGTTTTTACATGTTGCCTTTAATTTAATTGGTAATACTTGTTAGTTGTTGCTTATTCTAGCAATGGTGAGAAACCATTGCCAAATAAAACAAAAAAAGAGCATTGCTTATAACTGAACAATAGGCAATGGTTTTTTCAGCTATTGCCAAAAACCCTAAAAAAATTGTTGCCTAAAAGAATAGGTAACGCTCGACAAGAGCACGGCCAAAAACCATTGCCTATTCTTTTAGGTAGCAGTTTTCACACTTTAGGCAACAATTTTTGGCTGTTCTAAAGGCCAAAAATGTTGTAGTGTCCTATTTGAATTTGAATTGCTAACATCATAATCCTAATTGATTTAGATCATGAAAATGATTACTTGATGTTCATTAATATCACAGCCCCTTATATAAACTTTAATTTCCCTCTTAATATAGGCAATTTGACTAATATTTATTACATTCATATTGTATTTAAAATGTTAGATACAATAATCTAAACTAGGTAATTTTACTTTTTGAATATTTATATGCCATTGCTATAAATTTTGCTATGATAATTTTAATTTGGGAATTTAAAAGCCCACCTCAACTTTGTACATTAGAAGGTTGCCTACTGCTTCGCTAAAGAGACAAAGCCTATGACAATGAAAATGACATCGCTTCATGAAGTTGAATTCAAAGGAAGAAGCAAGATAAAAGAAGAAGCACCTAAAGTTTCTTCCCTCCCTTTTTAGAATTCAAAATAAAAGAAGTAAGTTATTTTCTTGAAGATCTAGTTTACTTGGAGATCAAGTTGCTCATTGGAGCCATTCTTATCCATAAAAGGAGTGCATTTCCTTCACTAGAAGATCATCCAATCCAAGCAAATCCTTTACTCCCATAAGAAGGCTTTCATTCAAGAATTTATCGTCTTTCTTAGTCTTCTTCTCGAAGCTTCATTTACTAATCTACACTTTGAGAGTGTGAGAGAAATTTCTTCTAGTCTTGTTGAGATAAAATTCATTTGAGATCATTCATTAATTAGGGATTGAGTGTGAGTGATACCACTAGAAGAAATGAGACTTTTAGTGACCAAAATTCTATGATAAGTGATATTCTTGTCATTGAAGACAATGCTTTATTGATGGTATTTCACTATTACCATTGAACCATCAATATTAGTGATAAGGTGAGTTGATGGTCACAAAAATAATAATTTTTAGTGGCAAGTTTTATTTCTTGTCACTATAATTATAACTAAAAATTAATTTTTGTACCCATAAAAAATTTTAAGTTAGATGGAAAATTGTATGTTTTTAGTGGCAACAATTATAGTTACTAAAAATGCTTTTAATGACAAGATAAATATGTTGATACTGGAAAAGTTTTAGTGACGATATTGATTATTGCAAATATTATGTTTTTAGTGACAATATAAATATGTATTACTAAAAAAAGTTTTAATGAAGATATTGGTTGTCATAAATATTATGATTTTAGTGATGAAATAAATATGTAATCATTGTAAAATGCATTAATGATGATAATGGTTGTTACACATATATTTTTTATAATATTATAATGATACTGGATGCATATTTTTTAATATAATTTTTATAAATACATATAAATAATTATTTTATAATATTAGACTGGTACTTTATTTCAATTTATTGAGAATTTTAAATTTTTTATTATAAATATTAATAAAATTTATTAAATAAGATATAATATCCTAAATTTTTTAAAATTAATTTTGACAATAAAATTACTTTTCAAAAAAATTTGAAAAAGTAAATATTATATGAATTTTAAGAATTTTTAGGCAATCGAACTTTCCATTATGGAGCCTCAAAAAAATAAAATTCGTGTTTTTGAAATTTAATTTCCAAAAAAAATTCAAAAAAAATTGAATCTAGGGCTATGGGTACCTAATAAATGTAAAATTATAATTGTTATGAAGGTAATTAATTTAACTAATTTATGTTAAAATTTTACAGTCTCTAGTGATTTGATGAATATGTTAATTTTGAACTTAAAATTGAGGAAATATGAAAAAATTTTAAAAGGAAAATATAGCCAACTTGAAGTCAAAAGTTCAATGGGCACAATTTTTCTATTTTTCCCTTGAGGGCTGATCTCCTATTTCTTCCCCAGCCATTTCTCGGTTGCTCACATGCAACCCATAATTTGCTTTCTAAACTTGGAGCTTTCTCTCTCTTTTGGTAAGCATTTCTCTCTTCATTTTAATTTCTTAAATTTTTACTGCTAATTCCTCTATTTTTCCTCTTCAATTTGATATCAAAATCTTGTGGATTGATCAAGTATAATTTGAGTTACGAATTTCTAAATCCAAAAGTCACTATTCACATCACTATTTAACCCATAAACCTTCTTAATTTTCTAATTTTTTAGAGCTTGAATCTATTATATTTAACTTGTTTCTATACAAAAGGAACCATAATATAATAGTTTGTGATTAGTTGAGGAGAGAAATCCTTGAAAAATTAAATAAGCTAATATGCTCTTTTTTCTTATTCTTGAAAAGTGGCAGAGATCCTTATAAAATTTGATTAGATTTCTTGTTTCCAATTGCTAAGGTGAGTGATTCACACCTTTCTTCTGAATCATATTGTGTTTATTGATTTTAATCATGTGATTGTGGACGCAAGTTGATAAAAATGGGTATCTATGATTGTATGATAATGTTTGAGTTTGAATGGTCTTGTTGATATAATAGTTGGTTTTCCGATAAAAAGATTGGTCCTTAAGCGTGTTTAAATCTTCAAAATATGTTATCTTGAACTTCTATGATTTGGAGTAATTTTGGAAGATGTTTCCCCAATTTCTACTATTTTCTACATTTTCTAGAATTCACGAGTCGGATCACCACATTTTACACTTTCCTCACGATTATGCTCGTAGGAATCGATTTGTGTTGTGTCTTGTGATTTGAATTGGGAGTTGAACTAAATTTGTGTGAATTGAATTGAATTATCCTATCTTTTTTTATTATTATTCCAATGATGATACTAATCATGTACATAACTTAGACTTCTATAAGGTTTTCAAATTTTGGTGAGCAGACTCACATTTTGAGTTGGATTTCGTTGAGTTGAATTAAATCTTTCTTATCTTATTCCCACTATTCTAATTGCAATCCTACTCAAATTTCAAGCCCAATCCTATTTGTGATTTTGATGGCACTTCCAGAAATTTTCACCCTTCTAGAGGAATTTTCTTCTCCCTCCTTGATATCTCTCAACTTTTTAGTCTAGTCTTATGTGCATTCTAGTTAGTTAAATGAAGCAAGTAAATATCCTACATGAGTAATTCATAAACCAATATCAATAAATTCAATGATTATCTATAACCGATAGTATGATAATGTAATAAGGAATGTAATCCCTATGATTGAGATTGAGATTGAATGTGAATGTGTGACATAGTTATTGTGAGTAGTGGTATTGTTTAAGTATAGTAATTTCCCCATGAGACATGGGATAACATATGTTGTCATGAATGATGTGGATGAAATGTGATAATGTGATGAAGGATATATGATTAAGATTGTGATTGAAATGTACGCTTATGATATAACTATTATGAGAATAATGTTATTGAATGCTTGAAAGTTCTTATAAAACTTGAAATGTGATTGATGAGATGAAATGGGGAAAACTGAATCAGATTCTGGATCTACGCATTCTAATATGATGAGTGGGATAAGGCTAGGATTATATGAGATAAGGCTGGTCTGGAGTAATAAGGAGATTTATGATTATTATTATGTATTTTGCTTTTACCTGTATTATTATTTTATGGAATATTGAAATGCAATATAATGAGATTGAATAACATAATATTAAGGATGGCGGCTTAAGGCCATGAGAACCCCGATTCGGTATATTGTGCTATGGATAATGTGATGTATACCATTCAGAGGTAAGTCTCTAAAACTTAATGACTTGCTTATGAAACTTGGTATGAAAAATGATTACTTGGTTATGATGTTAAGGTATATATGTGTTGTTTTGTTGGAAAAATTCATAAGTTTGGTTCAGATTATCTCACAAAGCCCTAGACTCACTCTTTTATAGATTATTGTTTAGAATCTCAAGACATTGCAAATAATCCTCCCTTAGAGAAGCAAGCATCAATGGTGATCTAATGGAAATCACATCTGACAACTTTTCCATTACTATTTCTAGTCCACTAGGAGTCTGTGAAATTATAATCCATTATATTGTCATTCTAAATTTAGAGGGTTGTGTAGTACTGTACAAGGTGAAGATTGTACTCATGGACCTACCAAATATCCTTCTTATGATGGCCATAGGATGGTTTGACCCCTAGAGGTATGCCATCAAACTAAGTATTTTGCTAACTAATATCGGTGGAAATTGGAACCGAGCAGAAGACTGGCAAGAGCCCAGGGAAAGCTAGACCTGGACCAGCGAGGAGTTCACCAACTCGCTGTTTAGAAGCCTTCAGCTCATAAAATCCCAAGTTCACTGAACGAATGAGCTTGAAGCCAATTGCCAGCCGCACTCTTGGTAAGCAGGCTCAGGATTGTGGTAGCATGACCTCATTCAACTGGAAGCTCGTTAAAGTCAATCATAAAGCTAACACATAACTTGCATTGCCATCCTGCAAATATGGCCAACAGGTTCCACTTGCATAAGGAGGCCTGCAGAAGCTTGTCCCTAGTACCTTAGGTAGCCTTGTACATTTAATATTTGATGAAACTGATGCACTCTTAGTTTTTAGTCCTATGTGTACCCCTCCATGTTTCTATAAATGGGGGGCTAGAATCATTGTAAAAAAATAGAGGAGAGAAAGACAAAAAACTAGTAGAAGCTTTGCTGGAAAACTATGGCAAAAACTCTGTAAACGCTTTCTCATTAAAATAAAATTACCTCTGTGGACATAGGGTCTGGTGTCGCCTGGATTTGGCCAAACCATGTTAAATCTTTGCATTCTCTTCTCTTCTTTTTCCTCGGCCTTCCTGCCATTCGACCCCCCTTCCCTCACTTCTGAGACTGGAGAATGGCTTGGGTCCTTAAAGAACTCCCCCTGTTGGCTAGATTTAGATTGAACCAAAATCCACTGTCAACATTTTGGCATGCCCGGTGGGACCCTTCTTTTCTTGGATCTTCTCTCTGATTGCTTTCGCTTAAGTTGAAATGGAGAGAGGAAGGGCCATAAAGAAGTCGGATGCCATTACCAATCGATTGGAAGGTCATACTACAAGCTCTTCTACCGCCAGAACTGCCAATGGCTGGGCCTCCTCGATTTGCAGCCAACCTGGTCCCATCGTCAGCAAGGTCAATGAAGCCCAGGCATGGCACAAGTGCCAGGAAACATTCAAAGCCTCGATGAAAAGGATGGCTGAAGCATTTCAAATGCTAGCTCAAACATAGGCTCAAAATGTACAAAGACAAACAGAGTTTGCCACACTCAGAATCACCTCTCAGCAATAGCGAACGGAAACTTTGAACTGAGTCAATCGTGAGCACATCTCAAACTACTCCCCCCACAACTAGGAGGACATGGGAAGTCGCCAAGACTCCAGTCAGAAGTCTAAGGGATTGCCACTGATGGTCAAAGAATTATTTCAAAGGGTGAAATAGTTGGAGGCTCACCCCCAAGCTCGAGACAATCGAGGGTGTGCTAAGGAGTGAACTCTTTTTTCCAGGAAGATCAAAATGGAGCCTCTCCTTGAAAAGCTCAAAATTCCCATGTTCTTGCTTTACAATGGAAACAACGATCCACATAATCACCTAGGTATGTTCAACGATTGGATGGATCTCTGAACAAGCAACCCTTTAATCAAATGTCATGCCTTCCCCATAACCCTAGGAGACGCCCCCCGAGCCTGGTTCAGAAACCTCTCGGCCCGCAATATCAGTAGCTAGGAAGAATGTCAACAAAAATTTCTTGACCATTATAGGGCATTGAAGAGGTAGCTCACACCTCCTTGTCACTTTGCCATGATCTTTCAGCATAGGCATAAGTCTCTAAAGGACTACATTGCTCCTTTCAGACATGAGATCGACAATGTGGAGAGTCCGTTTGATGAAAGTATCTTGACAGCGATATCTGTTGGACTTTGTAAGGATAGCAAGTTGTATAAAAGCATTTACAAATCCCTAGTGGCAGACCTGGGAGAATTCTATGATTGAGCCACCAAACAAATTAGGTGGGAAGAGACATTTGGTACAAGGAAGCCTGAACTAGACAATCCAGGACAGGGTAGGAAGAAAAGCAACATTGAAGATGTGAGAAGCGTCCATAATCCCTGGCCTACAAAGAAGGTCGAGGCTGAACAACTACAGTAGTCAGCTCATGACGAGCACTATAGTATCTTATCATATACTCCCGACAGAATCTGTGCAGCAGAAAGGAATAAAGAGGACTTCAGGACATCTGCTCCCTTACGGGTGCCTCACATAAGTAGAAACACAAACAAATTTTGTGTATACCATAATGAAGTAGGACATAACACCTCAGATTGCTGAGTTCTCAGAGATGCCATCGAAGATCTGATTAAAAAAGGGCGTTTGAGACAATATGTGCTATGGCCCATAGCACAGCGACTTCCTCAACCTCAACAAGATCCCGAGCAAGAGCAACCAGCTATAGTAAGAACTATATATTGAGCTTGTAATCCAATAGGCAGGAATGTCCTAAATCTTGTGTAGATTGTTATGAAGTCTTTTGAAAAATTCTGGGAAGTGCATGACCTGATTGTAAAACTTTAAGAAATATGCGCTTTACAAATTGAGCCTTGAATTATGGCCAAGCATCACTTCGTAGCTTTCATGCGATTAAATTTTACAGCTTTCATGCGATCGAATTTCATAGCTTCCATGTGATTTAAAAGCTTACACGTACGAGCAACTTTCTTAGCCACCGTGCGTTGTAACTATCACCATGCATACGAGCAACTTTCTTAGCGGCCGTACGTATGTGTATAATTAAAAGCTCATGCATATGAGTAACTTTCTTAGCCACCATGCGTTGCAACTATCACCATGTGTATGAGCAACTTTCTTAGCCACCGTGCACATGTGTAGAATTAAAAGATCGTGCGTAAAAGCAACTTTCTTAGCCACTATGCGTGCACAGCGACCTTACTGCACATACGAGCAACTTTCTTAGCTACTGTGCATTTAAAACTTATCATGTGTGCGAGCAACTTTCTTAGCCACCGCATGTATGCAATTAAGGGCTCGTGCATACAAGTAACTTTCTTAGCCAACGTGCGCATGCAGTAACCTTATTGCTCATACGAGCAACTTTCTTAGCCACCATATGTGCATAATTCAAATTTTGTAGCTTTCATGTGAACTGACCTTGCAGCTTTAATGCAATCAAATTTCATAGCTCTCATGTGAACTAACCTCACAGCTCTCATGCGAACTGACCTCGCAGCTTTCATGCGATCATATTTCATAGCTTTCATGTGAACTAACCTCACAGCTTTCATGTGATTCAAATTTCACAACTCTCATGCGAATTGACCTCGCAGCTTTCATGCATTCAAATTTTGTAGCTCTCATGTAGACTGGGACCTCGCAGTTATTATGTGAACAAAATCTTGCTGCTATCATGCAACTACGAGCCTTAGCATCATCCAATTTATTTGTGTATTACTTATTTACATTCAAGTCAAATTTACTTATTGATCAAAGGTATTGCCAACTGGTTACTTGATTATTTCTATGCGAAATTAACATTTGTTATATGAGAATCGCAGGATAGAATAACTAAACATTAAAAGAAAAAGGAAGATTTTATTCAACAGAAACCTCAACAAGGTACATACACATCACCAAAAGCCAAGATACAAGTTAGAAAATTGCTCAAAAAAAAAAAGAAGAAGAAGGCCAACTCTTTTGGAAGAAAGACTAGCGCACAAGAGGAAAGCTCCCAATCAGAAGGCAAGCCACCGAAGGAAGAGCCGCTACCGATTGAGAGTCCACCAACCTGCTTAATCCTTCAATTTTCTTCCTCTAGCCTTGATCCCCAGGGATAAGAAAATTCGAGAAAGTCTACCAGAACGGTAGAAAAAGAGAAACCTCACAAATGTGAGGATGTAATCTGAGATCCATATGAGATCCCTCCACATTACGGGAGAAGTGTGGACTTCAAAATTCCTTATGCAGTAGACCATACATGCCTCACTTAAAGGGCAGAACATTGGGACATTAGGAGGTTTATCTGAAATAACCATATGAAACACTCTCTGAGAAAAGAAGAAGTGAAATTCTCATGCTTTAAATAGGCTCAGCCTAAAGAAACTGAAGGATCTGGAAGGGAATCCCCAACCACTCTTATTTAATGGCTTGAAGAAAAATGAGGCCAGTGCACAAATAGTCATGGTATGTATTTGACCTAGAAAAATGAAAAGACAAGGGCAGTTTGAAAGACTTTAACTATACAATAACCCATGACCGACACTAAAAGCTTCTCCCAGACTTAGAATCAGAATGGGCTAGAAGAGGGCCCAGCCACAAAGCATGTCCTAAAAATTTTCAGAGAATCACGAGGCTTCAGTTTGCTTGAAAGCACCTTGCAAAAGAAGGCAAGTGCACAAGACGAAGACTTATGACATGACGCCACTATGCATGGTTAGGGGTGCTAAATGGGCCTCAAGCCCACGAGCCTAGTGGGCTGGCCCTTATTTTTTTGTGGGCTGGACTGGGTGAAGGGCAGTTTGGCCCGTTTAGGCCCATATTTATGCAGGCCCGTGTGGGTCAGCCTATTTAGCACCTTAGGGGTGCTAAATGAGCCTCAAGCCCACAGGCCTAGCAAGCTGGCCTGCATTTTTTATAGGTTGAACTAGGTGAGAGACAACCCATTTAAATGCAAGCCTAAACAAGCGATCTGGCGAACTCCTCATTGGGCCAGGTCTAGCTTTCCCTGGGCTCTTGCTAGTCTTCTGCTCGGTTCCAATTTCCACCGATATCAATAGCCCTCCAACTCTCAGTTTGCTTTGTGAGCTGGGAGTTAGACTTTTCGCTAGTGGGACCATGCATAGGGTGCTAAACAAGCCGACCCGTGTGGAGCGAAAAGTCTAACTCCCAACTCACAAAGTGAACTAAGAGTTGGGAAGCTAATGATATCGGTGGAAATTGGAACTTAGTAGAAGACTGGCAAGAGCCTAGGGAAAGCTAGACCTGGCCCAGTGAGGAGTTCACCAGATCGCTGTTTAGAAGCCTTCAGCTCACAGAATCCCGAGTTCACTGAACGAATGAGCCCGAAGCCAAATGCTAGCCACACTCTTGACGAGTAGGCTCAAGATCGTGGTAGAATAAGCTCGTTCAATTGGAAGCTCGCTAAAGTCAATCATAAAGCTGACACATAACTTGCACTGCCATCCTTCAAATATGGCTAGCAGGTTCCACTTGCAGAAGGAGGCCTGCAGGAGCCAGTCCCTAATACCTTAGGTAATCTTGTTCATTTAATATTTGATGTAGTTGATACACTCTTAGTTTTTAGTCCCATTTGTACCCCTCTATGTTTCTATAAATGGGGGGCTAGAATCATTATTAAAAAAAAGAGAGGAGAGAAAGACAAAAAACTAGCAGAAGCTCTGCTGGAAAGCTATGGCAAAAACTCTGTAAATGCTTTCTCAATACAATAAAATTACCCCTGTGGACATAGGATCCAGTGCCACCCGGATTTGGCTGAACCACGTTAAATCTTTGCATTCTCTTCTCTTCTTTTTCCTTGGCCTTCCTGCCATTCGACCCCCTTTCCCTCACTTTTGAGACTGGAAAATGGCTTGAGTCCTCAAAGAACTCTCCCTGTTGGCTGGATTCAGATTGAAGCAAAATCCATTGCCAACAGTTGATATTCATGCCTGATATGACACAAGAAATTGGATCATGACATAGGAATGATTGAATGATATATTACATAAAATATAACATTTAATGCAAATTATTTAAAAACTCAATTGCTAAAGTTTATTTGAAAAATAGAAAAGATAGGTAGACTTAAAAAATTAAGAGAATTAGAAAAAGAAATTATATCTTACATATAATTAATGGCATTTATATATATATATATAAGAAGCTTGTACTAGTCGTTAAGGTGATTATTCCATCTACAAGGTCAATTGTGCAAAGTTTTTCATTCCATTCATTCCATTTATAGTGACAATTTTTCTTGAAGTGTACACTTCTAATATTTAGTAATTAGATATTTTATGTCTTGGTGTGAGGTTAGAAAATCTTCAAGTTGTGAGGTAAAATTGATAAAACCCTTGAAAGATCAAGTAGAAAAATTGTAAAAGGACATAAAATGAATTTCAGTTAGTGAATAACCACAAATGTTAGATTCAAGAAAAAAGAAGTAGATCCAAAAGACCCTTTTTTTTTCTACCATCAAACTTCTATTAACCAGTTGTATTTATCCATTCCCTATTCTTTACATTCTTGCTAGGAATGGCATGGGGATGGTATGGGTAAGGGACTAAGATCCCCACACTCATTCCGATTCAGAAATAATCTACCCATTCCCATCCCCATATCCGTATGATAAGACTTTCAAATACCCATCCCCATCCCCATCTACATTAAATCTCCAAATCCTTATATCTTTTTCCATTTCCCCATTTTTACTTAAATGATGCATGTTTACCTATATCCTGTTATAATTTTTAATTAAACTTAAAATTTAAATATAGTAATAAAATAATAATTATCAAAAATACTAATCATATAAATACAACAAAGAATAACATAAAGCTTTAGTTGAAGTTTATTTAAAAAAAATTATAATTAAATCAAACCATTACATACATTGTTTTAGTTTTTCTTACGATTATATAATTAAATTTATATACACACACACATTATTTTATATTATATGTGTGGGAAGGATTGGGTAGGTTAGTCCCTATACGTACCTGATAAAACCCCCCACAAAAAAAATCTTTACCCATATCCGTATCTATTTTTGAAGATCAATATCCATATCTGAATTGGTCAAAATTGCAAGTCCCCATTAGAAATGGATCAAGTTATCATCCATATTTCTTGCACTTATATTTACTAACATGTTACTTGATCTTTCATACAAGAAAATTGCTACGTGCCTTTTCACATTAAATCTAATAAAAGTTTTCTAAAATCTATTATTTTGGGTTACACACTAATTCACCCTCTTTGTGGTGTACTCATCCTATCAATTAGCATCATAATTCGGTCTTCGATGTTAAAGTTTAATCACTTTTGAGTAAAGAAACTTGTAGGAGTAGGATGAACAATTATAGATCATCACATGGATAAAAAAAATTCTACATTTAGACTTCCATTGTTTGATGGTACCAATTATGACTACTAAAAAAAAAATTGAATGATGATACTTTTTCAAGCCATTAATAATGATACATGGGAGATTATTGAGTGCTGACCTACTATCTTGAGTTATTTGATGAAGGAATAAGATAGAAAGCAAGTTTTGAAACCAGCCCAACATTGAGAGTTGAAACTATAGCCACTAGTCTTTGATATTTAGTTATTAGCATAGTTTTAAACTATGATTACGTTCACGTTACAAAGACATCAATTAAAAAAGAAGATCAAAATTGCGATAAAATATAGATGTTTAGATTAGCTCAAATTATTGGTAAAATTGTAATTGTACGGTTGCAACTTAAAACTGTGGCTGTTATTTTGTATAGGATTTTAATCATATTTCGTCCAATTATGGTCAGCATGCACTAGATTTCTATTAATTTAATTAATGAATTAATATATTTCTTATTTTATAGAATCAATGGATCATGTTTCATAATATACAGTATACCTGGCCAAATATTGATACTAATTAGTTTCTGTTATTCTTTTTGCTTTCCAATTATTTTCTTTCCCATGAAAGAACATGGAAATATATAATGGGAGAGCAAGGAGGATTAAAAGGCAAGTATTCTTTCATATAACTTTGAATTTAAATAATTTTCTCTTTTAATGAAAAAAAAGTGCTATTAACTATATAAGAAGTTTTATTTATGAGTAACCATTTTTAACCACAAATAATTATTTTGTTATTGAAATGAATTAAATTATTATCAAATCACTTAAAAATAATATATTAAACAAAACTTAACCACTCTTAATCAATGTGTCTATCCTTGTCTAAAATCACCGAATCAAAAGAAAGTATTATATAACAAGTTATAATTTATAAATAATAACTTAGAATAGCATATACAAAAATAGTAAAATAATACAATTACAAACCATGATTGTCTTATAAGGTGTGGCATGTTAATGTTGCAATAAATATCAAACGAATGTAAGCAATAATAATAACAACAAAAACAATAAAAATTGTTTCAAAAGGACTACCTTTTGACTTATATTGCTTGCAAAATTGTGTGAGAAATTGAAAAAAAAATTAAAACTACCAATTAACCTGATTTATTGCATCATGATATAAAGCATTAGATCTATAAAATTGTACTTGGCATTGGCTAATAATTCATTATAGCAAAAACTCCTTTAGCAGGATCATGGCTCATAACCCTAGTAGAGAAAAGGGAGAGAAATTAAAATTGAAGTCCCAATGGGACAACTATAACTCTATTAACATATAAGTAGAAACCCACCGTACTATTTTCCTACTGGGCCAACTGACCCATCATCATTGACCTAATTACAAGACTCACATCACTAAAGTCTACTATGATAGTCTACATAGGAAAATTCTAGCAATCTCCCACTTGGACAACATAGTTTAACAAACAAAAAATTGGATTAAAATATGTGGCTACAACAATGAATGTCAATGACAACAACCATGACACCATTACAACCATAGGTCAAGCATAAGTACCCAATAATGCAAATCATTATGTCTGATAGGGATGCTAATGTCATACATATCTTGAATATTTACATTCCAACGACCAAAAGATGATGTGGAATGTGTGAGAAACTAGACATATACATCAAAATGTGATCATATGTACATCTTTATGAAACAATCCATGCATCTGTTCAAGATACCTAAACAAGAATAAATCTCAAGATAATAATGAGATAAGATGTAAATGTCTTCATCGATATGCCATAAAACAAATGTCCACAATCAACAATGTCATATATGAACAAATGTCTACAATCAACAATGTCATATATGCATATATATATAACAAATATGACAATATCATTAGCACTTCACTAATCTTGAGATAACAATGTTTCAATTAGAAACATGAAGCTTTAACTAACCTTGAACACTGGAAGGCTTAGCCAAACTTATTCTAGTCACCTTTTTCATGAACAATTTGACACCTAAGCATTTGGTTAGTGGATTTGTAAGCATATGATCCATGACAACATATATATTGCTATTGCTTGCATATCTTCTCTCTAACAAATTGATATCTATTATCAAAATAGTTTGTAATGGCAATACTTTCATTATTATAAGACAAGTTCACTGTGACAACATTGTTGCAACATATAGTTAAGGTCTTGGATATGCTCTCTATAACTTTGAATTTAGATATCATATTCTTTAACCAAATAGCCTCAGAAGTGGCTTCACAACATGTGATACATTTTGTCTCCATGATAGAGGTTGCTATAATTGACTGCTTGATAGTTTCCACAATGTAGCTCCTCCTATCATCATAAAGATATATCTAGATATCAACTTCATGTTATTTGGATAATTCACAAAATCAAAGTCAAAGTAACATGCAATAATTAGATCATTAGATTTGCAATATGTTAGCACAAAGATTCTTTGTACCTTATAGGTACTCTATAACTTTCTTTGTAGTAGTCCAATATTTTTGACCATGATTACACAAGTATCTTCCAAGTACACTAAACCAATAGTGATATCAATATATGTACATACTTAAGCATACAACTGGCTACCAACAATGGAAGCATATGTGACCTATTTTAATCTTTATATTAGTTTGAGGACATTAAGCTTTAAAAAGAATCTCACCCCTATGGAAGGATGCAATACTTAGAGAGCACATAAAACACATTGAACCTTTTGAGCACCTTTTCAACATATAATCTTTAAGACAAGTCAAGAAGGCCATAGGATCTATCGTGATGGATCCATATATGCCTATACCTAATTGAAAACAAACACATAGTCTACATCATTCTCCTTGAACCCAAAAGAAACGATAATCTCAATAACTTGAGATACTATTGTCTAGACGTTTTATTCAAATTATGTTTATGAATCCTTTCAATTTACACACTAAGTTTTCCTTACTCTTATATTGGAAATCATTTGGTTGGTTCACACAAACAATTTTTTTTGGCTAATCACCATTCAAGAAAGCAGTCATGCATCTGGTGAAAATTACATCAATGGTGATAGTATTTTTTTTTGGACTGAGAGTGTAAAAAAAGAGAGAGAGAAAGAGATAATAAAAATAAGGAGACACCAAAAGTTTTTAACGTGGTTCAACCTAGTGCAATGCTTACATCCATAGTTATTGTATTTTCTTTGTCTATTTTTGTTGAGTTTTTTGCATCTATTTGTTGTTATCTCCTCTTTCTTGTACAATGGTTTCAAGCCTGATTCGTGATGTTTTATCACTCAATATTATGCAAGTGCATGCAGTCAAATGAGTAGTATAGAGTGAGTGAGTATCGTCTCCACAAGGATTGAGTTTCTTGCAACTTAAATGTAAAAATCCAATGAAGCAACAATAATTTCTTGAGCTAATTAAGATGATTAAAAGAACAA
>JANHAO010012839.1:0-16151 GCA_026873985.1 Saraca asoca | reverse complement strand
ATATTAAAATTATAATTTTAATATATTAAAATTATAATTTTAATATACATACACATACTAATTAATTAATTATATATTATTTATTTTATATTACAAGACTAATGGGTTAATCTATCAGGCTAACCCAATAGCCCAATAGAACTAGATTAACAGGCTAACTCAATAATCCGACGGGTTAACATTTATCAGTTCCAGGTGCTTGTCAGGTTGGGTTATTTCAGGCCAATCCCTTATCAGGTCGAGCCATTGTTATCGTTTGCGTACCAGTCCCAGTCCTAACTCAAGCAAAATTATACCAGTCCCAGGCTAATCCGTTAAACCTAACCTGTTTTGATACTTCTAATTGGAGAAATCCCCTTTAGCTCAGAATCAATTAGGTCGCTACGAGGAGAGGACCTTGTTCTCTAGGGAAATTGAGACTTCCTCACCGATTCAAAGTCTCTACTATCCCATCATATGATGGGAAAAGCGATCCTTATGACTACTTGGATGCCTTTAACATCCAGATGGATCTCCAGACAACCAACCCCTTAGTCAAGTGTTGTGTTTTTCCAGCAACTCTTGGAGATGTACCCAAGGTGTGGTTTAAGAACCTTCTAGCTCGCAACATTAGAAGTTGGGAGAAGTGCCAAAAGAAATTCAATGACTAACACAGAGCTCTAAGGAGACAGCTCACGCCATCTTGTCACCTCGCTATGATTTTTCAGCGAAGAGACGAGTTGTTGAAGGATTATATCACTAGGTTCCGCAATGAGGTGAATAACGTAGACAACCCCTCAGATGATAGCATCCTAACGGCGATCTCAGCAGGTCTTCATAAAGACAGAAAATTATACGAGAGTATTTACAAATCTTCGATAAAAGATCTAGGAGAATTTTATGAGCAAGCTGTAAAAGAGGTCTGATGGGAGGAGACCTTTGATTCAAAGAAAACTAGATAGAGAAGCAAGATAGATGGCTCCACCTTCAATCAAAACAAGAAGGGGAGTAACCACGGAAAAGGAAAAATGGGTCAGAATGTTAGCACCAAAGTCTAACCAACTAAGAAAGCAAGGAGAGAGCGACCTGAACCTCAAGGTCACTATAATAATTATAGTATCCTCTCTGACACCTCGAACAGGATATTTGCCACAGAAAAGCATCGAGAGGATTTCAGGCATCCTAGGCTCTTGAAAATCCCACACAAACATAAAGACACTAATAGGTTTTGCGCCTACCACAATGATATTGGGCACAATATCTCAGAATGCAAGTCGCTCAAGGATGCGATCGAAGATCTAATCAAAAAAGGTTGTTTGGGGGATTATGTAGTGCAACCTGCAAAGTAGTAACCCCAGAGATCCCAATCATCAACTCAGCCATCTTGACAGGCTGAGCAAGAGCAACCGATTGTGGTAAAGACTATCTACACCATCCATGACGGATTGCATATTGCAGGCACCTCACGTGGGTCACATGAATGTTACGTTCAAAGTGCGAGCTACATCTTATTCACGGATTATGAGTCAGAGAGACCCACTAAGAGAGCTAAGACTACTTTTAAATGCATCATTTTTGTGAACAATGATGCACGAAGAATCCGATCACCCCACAGTGATGCTCTCGTCATACAGGCAAAGGTTAGCAACACCGAAGTGTGGAGAATTATGCTGGACATAGGAAGTTCAGTACACATTATGTACAAAAGGTGTTTTGAGTAAATGGGGTTGAATGAAAGCCACCTGAAGCCCTTACTAGAAGCTCTTTTTGGCTTTACCAGAGATGTTATCTTTTCGGTAGGACAAGTCAGTCTCCCTCTTACATTGGGGGACCAAGATTGTCAAGCCACAGTTTTAGCTAATTTCTTGGTCGTTGACTACCCTTCGGCCTACAATATAATGTTGGGACAGCCCATAATGAATGACCTAGATTTGGTCATATCTACTAGAACATTAACGGTACGATTCCCAACCCCCAATGGAGTCAGGTGTGTGCGAAGAGAGCAATACACCACCCAACAATGTTACAGAGACGCTGATAAAATTGGGGAGATAGGGAAGAGAGTTGATATGGTCTCCAGTGAGGAATACCAAGCTCCAAGCATCGCAGGAGTAAGTCACGATCTCGACCCCTGCAATCTGGATGCAGAGAGGGAAACCAAACCTATTGAAGAGCTCAAAGAGGTACAGGTCAGCGAGGCAGATAGTGAAAGATGCCTCAAGCTGGGGAAGAACTTACCCCACGATGTGAAAACCTAACTAGCTAATTTTCTAAAAGCAAATCTAGACATCTTTGCATGAAATCATGAAGATATGGTGGGAATTGACCCTAATTTTATATCACATAAATTGAACATAAATCCCCCCATAAACTAATTCACCAAAGGAAGAGACCATTGATTGCTGAATAATCTATAGCTCTCAAAGAATAGGTAGACAAGCTTTTAGCAAATAAGTTCATCCGAGAAGCCCACTACCTGACTTGGGTAGCGAATCCTATTTTGGTAAAGAAGAAAAACAGGAAGTGGAGAACATGCATAAATTTCACCAGCCTCAACAAAGCTTGTCTAAAGGACAGCTTCCCATTACCCAGAATTGACCAGCTTGTTGATGCAATAGTCGGACATCAGCTCCTCAGCTTTATGGACGCTTATTTAAGATACAATTAGATACCCATGGAACCCCGAGACAAAAAGCACACCTCGTTTATTAAAAATTGTAAACTTTATTATTATAAGGTGATACCCTTTAGACTAAAGAATGTAGGAGTGACCTACCAGCGGCTAGTCAATATGATGTTCAAAGAATAGATTAGGAAAAATATAGAGATCTATATGGATGATATGCTTGTAAAGTTCAGACAGGTCATGGAGCACGTAAGGGACCTGGAGGAAATATTTCAAATTTGAAGGAGGTATCGGATGAAGTTGAATCCGTTAAAGTGTGTATTCAGAGTATCTGAAAGAAAATTTCTCAGGTTTATGGTAAATAGCAGGGAGATTGAAGCAAACCCGAAAAAAATTAAGGCACTCATTGATATGAAGTCCCCAACTGGGGTCAAAGACATGTAAAGCCTAACTAGTCGAGTTGCTACACTTGGCAGATTTATCTCCAAGGCAACAGATAAATGCAAGCCATTTTTTGATGTTCTGAGGAAGGCTAAGCAATTCGAGTGGATGAGGAGTGTGAAACTACCTTCCAACATTTGAACGAATACTTGGGCTAAGCTCCACTGTTACCTAAACCGCAAGAGGGTGAGAATTTCATTCTCTACCTTGGAGTGTCCCAACATGCTGTTAGCGCAGCCCTTGTTCGAGATGAAAATGGGACCCAACTCCAGGTTTATTATGTAAGCAAAAGGTTGATGAATGTCGAAGAGAACTACATGCCTATGGAGAAGCTCGCATATAGTCTCGTGATCGCATCTAGGAAGTTGTGGCCTTAGTTCCAGGTGCATACCATTGAGGTGCTCACTCAGTACCCACTGAGGCAAACTTTGCAAAAGATTGACACCTCAGGTTGCTTGCTTAAGTGGGCTGCCGAGCTTGCCCAATTTGATATCGAATACAAACCAAGGTTAGCAATCAAGGGGTAGGCATTAGCGGACTTCATTACAGAATTTATTGGACCAGTAAGGAACAAGGTGGAAGCTCCAGAAGATTCATGGTGGGAACTTTTTATGGATGGATCCTCTTGTGAGCAAAAAATGAGGTCAAGTGTATTGTTAATTAGCTTAGAAAGACATAAAATCCTCTACGCATTGCGATTTGAATTTCAAGCTACCAACAATGAAGCAGAGTATGAGGCGCTGCTCATAGGACCTCGTTTAGCAAGAGAGGCACAGGTTGAGAATCTAAGGATCTTTAGCGACTATCAACTTGTTGTTTGTCACATAAAGGGTGAATACTAAGAAAAAGGATCAAAAATGGCTGCTTACCTCCAGAAGTTTAGGAATTACTTAATAATTTCCAGAAGTATGAAATTAGTCAGGTCCCACGAGCTCAAAACACACATGCAGATGCATTAGCTCGCTTGGCCATAACTAAGGATGTGGATTTCTTAGGCACAATCCTAGTGGAGATTCTCTCGTCACAAAGCATGAAGCAAAAAGATGTCCTAATGATAACTATTGTGGCTCAGAACTCGTTGATAAGCCCAATCCTGAAATATCAGCGAGATGGCAAGCTCCTAGCAAATAAGTTAGAAGCATGTCGTATGCGAGCTCAAGTTGCTAGGTACTGCATTATTGATAACATGCATTATATAAGGGGCTTTTCAGCTTCACTCCTCAGATATATCGATGGCCTTGATTGTGACATCATCCTTGAAGATATTCACGCCTAGCACTATGAAAACCACACTGGGGGGTTATTTCTAGCTCAAAAAGCACTCTGGCAAGGTTTCTTTTGGCTAACCATAAAGAAGGATGTGATTAGCCTTGTTAAATTATGTGATAAATACCAAAGGTTCTCTAAGGTTCCCCGGGCTCCTCCAGCCAACCATCAACAAATGGTCAGCCCTTAGCCCTTCACAATTTGGTGCATTGATCTGATCAGACCTCTCCCTATAGGCCATGGAAACTGCAAGCACACAGCGGTCGCTGTCGACTATTTTACCAAGTGGACTGAAGCGAATGAGTTGGTTGAAATCTCTTCTTCCAAGATTGAAAAATTTGTTTGGAGCAATATCATCTGTAGTTCGGAGTTCCTCAGTAGATCATAACAAACAACGAGACTTAATTCACCAGTAAGCAGTTCATCAATTTCTATAGTGATCTCAAGATTGAAAAGAGTTTCTCAGTAGTAAACCATCCTCAGGCTAACGAACAAGTCAAAGCTGTGAACAAGATTATCAAGCAGATCCTGAAAATAAAATTGAAGGCTAGGAAGGGAGCATAGGTAGACAAGTTGTTGAAAGTATTATCGACCTATAGAACCATGGCTCACAGCACTACAAGAGAGACTCCCTTCGTAATGGTTTATGGATCGGAAGCAATGATACTGGTGGAATATGAAGTAACTTCTCACTGGAGAGCAACTTTCAATCCTAAGGAAAATGATCAACTGCTAGCTACAAGTCTTGACCTCATTGAAGAACTAAGAGACATGGCTTGCCTCAGAATCATAACTTATCAGGAGCGGATTACAAGATATTATAATAAAAATGTCCAAACTTGGAGCTATAAAGTAGGTGACCTTGTATTGTGACTTATTCTACCTAGAGCTCGCAAGCCCAGCAAAGGCACCTTGGGCCCAAATTGGGAAGGTTTATGCATAATAAAGAAGAATTTGGGCAATGGATCATATCACTTGACCAGCATAGATGGGGCTGAATTCTCTCTAGCGTAGAATACTGAGCATCTCCGTTCATATTATCAATAAAAGCAAACTTGGCTTCGTAATTCTGTATTATTGTTTAAACCTGAATAAATAGGTCCAAAATTCTTTTTCAATTGTGTTTACTAAGGATCTCCTAATGTATTCCCTGTCTGAAGCAAACTGGCCATAGAATGAGTTCTTTCTTATGCTCAGTGAAGACTTAAAAACTTAGATAATATCCTGCCTAGTCATCTCATAAAGTCATGAAGCTCATTAATTTGTTAATTCATATTAGCAATATAAGGTCTATCTAGAACAACAAGCTACGATTTAATAATTCTTGTGTTCAGCCCATTGATTATTTAGCTCGATATAGTAATTACCCGCGAATTGCCAATCAAGCATTCAAAACATCCAAATATCAGAAGAGCTTGAAAGGTAAACCAATTAATGCACATAACAAAAACAAATAAAGATGAACAGTTCACACATAAATTTACAAAGATGCTTCAACTACATTCAAATTGTTAATCAGATATATCTATAGCACATAAAATAAATGCGAGGCAAAAGGTGTGATAACATAATTTAAAAGGAGGCTAGAGGACCGGATGGGTTCTGAGGAGCTAAGGAGTCTATGGCAGGTGCAAGCAGATTCTTTGTCACTTATTCTTCGGGTTCTACTATGGCCACTTCTTGCATCTGTGGGCTATTCTCGGCCTGATCGTTATCTTGAATAGGGAGATCACCAATAGTTTTAACACTCGGGGCTGAGGCTGCCTCCACATCCCTAATAAAGCCCTGAATGATCACCTCGATCTCTCTACCGAAGAATGAGAAGTCAAAGTTCAGATGCTTCTGTCACAAGGTGTATATAAAGCTGTTAGTAGTCTCAGAGATTGCAGCTTCTTCAACCTGAGCCACCATGGCTGACGTCTCCCCTTTGACCCTAGCAATCTCTTCCTCAGCTTGGGCAACCCTCTTAGCAGCTTGCTTGACCTCCTCTTCAGCTCACGCCACCTTCTCCTCGACACGAGCTACCCTCTCCCAAACAATCTATGTCTGCCTCTTAAGGACCTCAGCTCCCCTTGCCAAAACTACTATCTCCTTTTTCCTTTGTCTAAACTTATTAAGAGCCCTGTGAAATCTCGAGAATAAGCTAGCTATCTCACAAGCCAAGGTTTCTTCAACCCTCTTCCTTCTAGCATCGGTGCTCTCCAGTCTTTTTCTTAGTTCTGCTATCTCATTGGTCGCTGCTGCCAGGTCGTCCATAAACTTTCCTCACTCTTCCTCCTAGCTTATAATCTCGTCCCTTAGTTTTATTGTCTCCATTATCCCCTTGAAAAGGATCACAAGAAGTTAGGCCACATGCTAAAAAACAAGAAAAATGGGAAAGTGCAATATTAACTTGCAAGCAGTGGCGAGCTAGTATGCCCGCCAGGGTTCGACCCTATATTCCCTTGTCCTCTAGAGACTTCATATGAAACCCCAGGATACAATCCATATTTCTATCAAAAACACCATAAAATGCCAAGGTCTTAGGTCACAAACCTTCAGAAAGGTCCTTCGGAACATCCTTGGACTACTTCTCTGGACCAATAGCGAACCCTTTCCCCTTGTTGGTCCTCTATTTTTTGGAAGGGGGCTTGGTTAGAGCTTCTTCTTGATGATTTGAAGACCTTGGTATTCCTCCCTTGACCTTAGGTGGCTCTAATTGTGAAACAAAGACTGGGGTGAGCAAGGTCTACCCTGCGATCACTAAGGAGGAAGGGCCACCAGTGTGAGCAAAAGCAAAAGAAGAAGGGTAGCTAGCTTAAGCAGGAGTTAGAACAACAGTAGAAGAGGAAGGGTAGCTAACGTGAGCAGAAGCTAGAGCAGCAGCAAAGGAGGAGGGATGACCAACTTAAGCAGAAGTGAGAGCAGTGTACACCTTAACCTCACTGAAAGAGGAAGTCTGATCAGGTTAACTCTCCCCATTTCACTTCATTCACTAAAATTGACTGGAGCAACTTCTTTTACTCCACGAGCTCTGATGTCTCGTGAGCTATCAAGAAGCTCAGTACTAAGAGCGAGAGAAATCCCTTGAGTCCATAGGTGCTCCTTATCAAATTTCAAGTCGTTCCACAAGTCATTAGAGACAGCAAACTGATGAAGTACCTCAATCTCCTCTGCACTCAATTCTGGCCTCTCTTTCCTTGGTCCATCTGTAAAGAATACAGAAAAAAGTTAGACTTGAAATAAGATGAAAAATAAGATCAGCCTGTGTCCTCCCAGCTCATTTACCTGGGTTCAAAACTAATGAGAAATTTTGAAGACGATGCAATGATGGGCAAGAAACATAAAACCAGTGGGTCTTATAATAACCAATGTTGGATTTTCCTTTGGCGTCCCTATGAGGTAAAACCTTATTGTGTTTAGAAAGATAGGCCGTAAGGTAATAGATCCCTTCCTGCTATCTAATGCTTTCAATACTATAGAGATGACAAAGAGCCTTAGCTAAAGCGGGAAGGAGGTCATTTTTTAGATAGACTAACACTAGAGAAGTGAAGGTGGAGTACGCATTGGGAGTTAATTGAGCAGGAGAGAGTTTTAACTCATTCAAAAAGTCAATTATATAAGGGGGATTGGGAACCTAAGACCCGCATTAAGATGCTAGACACTGATGGCTACAAACTTCTCAAGAGGATGAGCAGCGTGATCATTGTGAGATGGTGCTAAGACACGATAACCTTTTGGAAAAAAGTATGCCTTAATGATCTTACCGAGCTCTTTGAATTTGATGCTGGAAGAGTGATGCGTGAAGGGAAGCAAGCTACAGACCCCTCTAGCTTGGAATGAGCTGTAAACTCACTAACGACCTTGCCACTTTGGGAGGTCGTGCCCTTAACGACATGGAGTGCTTCCCCACTCTCTTCAGACTCAATGTCTTTACTAACTATTAGGTAGTGGCGGCGTCTATGAGGTGGAGACATCTACATGAAAAGAAGAAACAAATGATTAGGTCGCTAAATTCAGATCGATCTCTAACCCTAAATAATTTGTCCTAAAAAGAAGGTTGTGACCGCCTCAAATCATCCAGACCCAAATTCAAAGTACAAGGAGGGTTTCGACTATTGGGCCGATAAAGCCCAGAAAACTAGTTGAAAACTCCACCACCACCAGAAACACTAAACATCTACTAGCAAATAAACTAAATACAACTAAGGGAAAAATGCATGAAAAGTCAACCTGCATTCTAGTTTTTTGTCAACAACAAACAAACTAACAAGCTCCAAAAATAGAAACTCAAAAACAACGAGTTTGGAAAAGAAGTTTATCGTGCTAAATGAAGAAAAGGCTCTAAAGCACAAACAAAAATGATTCCCGACGACCAAAACTTAGCTTAACAAACTCAAAAAATTGGAATAGAGCAGAAAGTGGTGGACGGTAGTGAACAGTCATAGAACCCACAGAGAAAGTGGAACAAAATAGTCTGAGTATGATGGACTCCAAATGACAAATGAAAGGGGGAAAAGAGTTTTCCAACTTTTATTGCACACGGTCTAGCCGTTAGATCCGAAAGCTCTTCAAATAACTTGCAATCCAATAACTCAGTGCATGTCAGTGTTGAAGACAGACATGTCTGTTGAAAATGGTAATCATTATACTGTCTGTAAAAATCGAAGGGTCACGTATAAAATAAGTGTGTCAAAATTACCTATTAAATTGTAGATCGCAACCAACAGGCTATGGCCTTAGCCATCTTACGACCTAATATTCGTAGCTCCCTTACAACCAAATACTCATAGCTCCCTCGCGACTTAACATTTGCAACTTTCACGCAAACTATAACTCACAGCTTTCGTGCAATCTGTTCCTCCCTTTAATTCAAGCATACCTAATTGCCTACTGATAGCTCGAGCATACCTAATCGCCCTTACGACCTTATGCCAATGCGAGTGCACCTAATCACCCATTGTGCATTTGACCTCACTTTAGTTCAGGCATACCTAATCACCTACTGAAAGTTCGGGTGCATATAATCGCCCTTGCTACCTCATGCCAGTGTGGGCACACCTAATTGCCCACTGCACATTCGACCTCGCTTCAGTTCTGACGCACTTAATCATCTATTGACAGCTCAAGTGCACCTAATTGCCCTTGTGACCTCATGCTAATGCAAGTGCACCTAATTGTCTACTGTGCAGTTGACCTTGCTTCAGTTTAGATGCACCTAATCGCCTACTGATAGCTCAGGTGCACTGAATTCCCCTTGCGACCTCATACCAGTGCAAGCGCACCTAATTGCCCACTACACATTTGACCTCACGTCAGTTCAGGCACACCTAATCACCTATTGATAGCCTGGACGCACCTAATCACCCTTGTAACCTCATGCCAATGTGAGCGCACCTAATCACCCACTGCGCATTTAACCTCGCTTCAGTTCAGGTGCACCTAATCACCCTCGTGACCTCATGCCAATGCAAGCGCACCTAATCGCCCACTGCACATTTGACTTTGCTTCAGTTTAGGTGCTCCTAATTGTTTGCTAACAGCTCGAGCGCACCTAATCGCCTTCACGACCTCATGCCAGTGTGAGTGCACCTAATCGCCCATTATGCATTTGACCTCACTTCAGTTTAGGCACACCTAGTCATCTTCTACGCACGTATCTTCGCTTTAACTTGGGCACATTTAATCACTCCCCGAGCTTGTCCTAACTAAGGTACAGTCTAAGCGTTATTAGACTTATGCCACCAACTACTCATGATTTTCTTGTGGACTGAAAACTCACTATTGATCAAAGCATTTCGGTGCTCAAGTCTGTTATCAGACGAAGTGGATTAATTTCACCAATTGGGCATTTAGCTCCATATTTGATTAAATATGACATGCAGGAATCAATTTATGAAAAAACTTGAATATTATCTTCTGCAATGATCAACAACCAATTACACATTAGAATGTCAGAAAAAAAAAAAGAAAACTTTCATTACAAAGCCTCTTTCAACGAGGTGAATTTATACAAGAAAATTCAGAGTATAAAGACTAAAATAAGCCTAAAACTACAATAAGCATAAGGAACTAGCCTTTTAGGAGTCATAACCTATGAATAAACCAGACTGTTCCAACTCCTCTTTTTTATCTTCCTCCGAAGCTAATAGCTTATCCCTCAACCCGACAGCTCCCGATGTCTGGAAACACCGACCGAATTGTCTCGCCACATAAGGAACTAAAGAATGATGGTGAAGAGCTACCCTATTCAGCTTAATCACAAAGAGGTGATGGAGAAAGGTAATAAAACTTCCCGGGATCCTCAAAGAGGAATTGCCTATGGAAGCTTCCCATAACAAAACTTCCCAAGATCCTTAGGGAGGAACTCTCTAGTGAACTAAACACGCCTTTCAGGATTCGACCAAGGATTCGCATCATTATGAACATGTGGGGCTCTTCTGAGACACCCATTGCGTTATTCTGCGAAAGAAGAGAAATTTTTCACACCTTATATAAACTAATCCGACCTTTCTGAAGAATCCAAAAAATCTCCAGCTATTCTTAATTAGACGGCTCGAAAGAAAAATAAAGTTACCACGCCAATAGCTATAAAACATGTACAACAAAAGATATAGCCTAGTATAAATGAAATGAAAGACTGAAGCTTGACATGACCATACAGCAGGTTATGAATGAAGACTTTGACTATATGGCACTGTGAGTGAAGAACTTGGCAACATCACAGACCATGAATAGAGGGACCCTGCCTAAAAGAAATAACTCCCAGTTCGCAGAGCAAACTGAGACTTAGGGATCTAAAATTATAGGCATTTTATAGACCGAACGAAATGGGCTAGCAAAGGCCTAGTGGACCAGATCAAGACAAAAAGTGTGGCCCAATTTAAAGCAAGGTCGCTGAAGTCAGTTAGCAGATCACGTTGTGCGAACTCAAATCCTCCAGCAGACCAAGATTACAATGAGCTTCCCCTGACATAATTAGGAACAGCTAATGTCTGATTGATAGTTTGAACACACTTCTAACTTGCGAATCAGTCTCCAAAGTTCGATAATGATTTGCTCTGCATTTATTAATTGACACCTAGCATTTATTGCTTACTGCATTTGTAATCATAGTTTTACAATGATAAATTACAGCTTGTAATCTTCCCAACTCCTATAAATAGGAGGGGAGTCTATTGTAGCAGATATAAAGAAACACATGCAGAAACCCTATTGAAATAAAGATAGAATCATAAGTATTGCAACTCTGTAAAATTGAGCAGAGAAATAACTCCAAAGCAAATACAATCACCGCAGACGTAGGGGCCATACTGGCTTTAGCCGAACCACAATAAAATCCTGTGTGTTCACTTTACTCTTCTTCTTCTTGCTCTTGCCATTTCTTCATATTTTCATATTTCATATAGTAGTTTGGTTCCAGAACCCTTAGTTGATCGATTATCAAAATCGACCGTCAACATATACGATGATGAATATCACGTAAAATAAATAACTAATTTTGAAGTGACAATTGAAGATAATTTTTTAACTCAACTGAGGGTGGATTGGGAAAGGTGTCATTTAGTTTGTGTGTTACAAGTTATATGTTACATTGTGCATGCATTGCATTTAGTACAGTTGCTTTTGCAGAATATCCACAAGCCCATTGATGATGGGAATGCAAGAAAAGCTTGAATGCGACAAGAATTAATGTAGAAAAAAGCCATGATATCATAAGTATGGGCCCCCATGCATTTCTTCACTTATGTGAGAAATTACAAGGCATTAGTAGAGTAAAGGATTCTATTAAGGCTACAATTAAGGATCAAGTAAAGAGATTTCTTCATATCTTAGCACACAACGTCAAATATTAAACTATGTCTTTTTTTTCCATAGTTCTGTAGAGATAATTAGTCGGCATTTTCATAACATCTTGCGAGCTATTATTTCACTTGAGAAGAAATCTCTAGTGCAACCTTCCGGATCTTATGTCCCACCACAAATACTTTACAATAGTATATACTACCCTTACTTTTTGGTGAGCTTCTTATTCGAATATATTTGGAAGCTAATGTAATGTAGATATTGAGATCTAAGTTTTTTGGCCTAGGATTGCATTGGAGTTGTAGATAAAACACATGTTCGTGTAAAGGTACTGAGAGAATCTGTTGCTTGATTCAGGGGAAGAAAACATTGGCCCATTCAAAATGTCTTAGTAGCTTGTAACTTTGGTATGAATTTCACATATGTTTATGCTGGTTGGGAATGAACTGCACCCGATTCCAAGGTACTAAAGATTGCATTGAATAGGGAAGATAAGTTAAAACTTATTCGAGATAAATTTTGAAATTTGTGTGCATTCTTCATAGTTTTTTTCACATATTCATAGGAAAATTTCGTACATACATGTAGGAAAATTCTATCTTGGGGATTCTGAATTTCAGTTGAAAAGTGATTTACTTACACCTTGTAGAGGTGTACGCTATCATCTAAAGGAGTATTCAAATCGTATGCCATAAAATGCAAGAGAATGATTCAACCTTTTCCACGCTTTATTGCATAATGTTATTGAAAAGGCATTTGGAGTTTTGAAGAAGAGATTTCTAATAATAGCTAATGGAACCGAACCACATTATTCTTTCCAAACTATAACCGAGATTGTCATAGCTTGTTGTATATTTCATAATTTTCTAATGAGGGAGGATTCTGATGAGGACATAATTGATGAAATTGATAGAGAATTGTTCAATTTTCAACACTTATTGTAGATGACCATGTCATACAAAATTAAGATGAGGATTATAGGGCAAGTGTACTATTGAGAGGCAACATAGCAGCCCATATAGGGGCTGATTATGAACAAAACTCATGAGCACAAATATTACATTTATTGTAATCTTATGCATTGTGTGACTTTGTATGACTTTTCTAATATGAAACCTTTCTTAATCGAATGTTTGTGTAATGTGTTCTTCTTATAAAATTGTTGATGTCACAATTTACGTTTGAACTTGTTACTCTAAAGAATTAATGATTGTTGATGTGTAGAATAGAAGATGCCAAAAACAAAGAGAGTAATAATCGAAGCTAGAACATTAACAAAGGAAACTTTAAGATTGACCGAAAAAATGAAAACTTGCTTAGTTAATTCTATGCTAAAGCAACATGCAAAGAGAAATTTCATTGATGGATAATTATCCACAACAGGATACAATGATGTAGTCAACACTCTATGTGTTGTATTTAGCCAAAGTATTAGAAAAGAGCACATAAAGAATCAATTGAAGACATTGAAAAATCACTTTAGGAAGTGTTATGATTTTTTTAATGCTTGGAGTGGAATTGTTTGGGATGTAGTCACACAACTATTTAATGCATAGCCACATGTTTGGAAGGAGATATGTGAGGTAATTTATGCTTATAGTTAAAAAAAAAAACATATGACAACAGCCTATACGCTAAGCAAAATCTGAATTGTGGATAGTGCAAATAGTAATTATGCTAAGTAACTTATCAAAGTTTAAATACATCTGAATGTTTTAGCTAACAATTGCTTATTTTTCATAGCAAAAAATTAGAAGATTTAAAGACATGTCTCAACTAACTACTTACATGGGTAACTTAGGCTAAACTAGACTAGACATTTGAGATGAATGGCCATTTAAATCTGTCTAATGTCATGTATTTTGTAGGCCAAGCCTAAAATTGTGAAGTGGATGCAGACAAAAGTGAAGCATTATGACAAGCTCTATGATCTATATACAGTAGATAAAGCAACTGGTAAACATGCTCAAAGTGTTACTGACATACTCAATCGGTGAGAGAGGGAAAGAATCAATCTTAATAACTCTGTTGAAGGTATTAACATGTCAAAACCTAATTGAAACATGGGAAATGACACTTCTTTAGCTAGAAACATGGATGCTTTCATTCCGTCTGGTGGTAATTCCAATTATAGTCATGGAACTACTTCCTCCAAAAGTTCTAAGCACACAGCGCCTATGGTTGATCGATCCATTGTCGTTCTTAGAAGATAATGTAATACCTAAAAAAAATATTATTGAGGGATCGAAGTGAAAATCTTTAATTTCTCGATGGGGCCATAACATAATTTCTTATTTTTCAGGAGGACTTATTTGAAGGCGGTGGAAAGTCAATGGGGTCAAAGTGTAAATTTCCCTATTTTGTTTTATGTATATATTTTCTCCAGTCAGTTTCTTCTTCCTTTAGTGCATTTCGGAAGCTTCCTTCTTCCCTGTTGCGATCGACGATCCTTTCCAACCTTCGGTGCTCCACCGTCCGGCTCGTCTGACTGCCATCATATTTTTTGGTGCCTCATCCACCATAGACGGGCGTTACTTCAGTTCAGCTAAAGCTCCCCAAGTCCCTTGCATTTTTAGGCCGAGCCACCTCCTCCTTAGAGGTGCTAAACAGACCGCCGGTCCGTGGGCCTTGCGGATCGATCCGTATTTTTTTACGGACTGCATCAAGCAAAAATTGGTTCGTTTAAATGAGCAAGCCTGTTTAGGCCCGCATTTATGCGGACCGACTAATTTGGCATTAAATTAGCTTAAAGTCCGCGGACCATGCGGATCGATCCGTATTTTTTTGCGGACTGGACCAGGTAAAAGTTGGTCCGTTTAAATGCGGGCCTAAACGGACTTGGTCCGTTTAGGCCCGCATCCGCGCGGACCAAGTCCGATCCGCGTGCATCAGTCTGTTTAGCACCTCTACTCCTCCTCTTCAGCCACTGTAGTTTGATGAGCCCATTGGCCTTCCTTTTCCCTTGTCACTTCCTTGTAGCTCCTCTATTCCCTTGGACCAGCTCACAGTCAACTAGCAACTTCCTTCTTCCTTTTTCTGGCAAGCTTCGGGCAATCCTCTAACCAGCTCACTGGCGGTGATTTGGTGGACGGTGAGCTCCCTACCTGCACTTTGGAAGGTGGTGAGTATTCCAAGAACAAAAGATTTATTTTATAGGAAGTTTACATTAAGTTGTCAAGATGGTTTATGAGAAATCCTAACCCTCAAGTTGAGGTATGCTGAAATATTGTTATTCATCAGCTCCAGATGAGTTCCTTTTGACGAATCAAGCACACTATAGCAAATTTTTGGAGTTTTAGCTGACTTAGCATTTTAAGGAATTTCTAATATGAGTGGACAATCCTTTTCACTTAATAATCCCATTATAATTATCAAATAATTTTATTATATAGAATATTATTAATCTTTTTAAATAATGGGATTTTCTTATATATATTTATATATTAAAATGGTTTCAAAAGTATATTTACATGTTGTTTCTGTATATGAAATGGTTTTCCATGATAAAAATTATGAATTTTCATCTTGCCTTATGTTATTGGAATCATCGATTCTATTTTTCTATGTGATAAATGGATATGAAAATGCTTTGGCAAGTTTATGTATGTTCGATAAGCATTCTTACCTGAACCAGGACTTTTATATATTGTGATATAAAGATGTTGTTGTTTTGAGATTTATACTACCTGATATGTTAAACTCATTGATTTGAGATTCCAGACCCATTGAAGAATTTATTGGTAACCCTCAAGTGCACTTGTGAATAGCCGGTGGGGAGCAATAGGGAAGGAAGGAAATGTAGGGATGTATACGTTCATAAGCATCTGACAGAAGTGTTGGATAACTTATGATGGGACATTCATGAGCTTCCAATAAACGTGTTGGATGGCTTATGACAGGAAGTATATTTATGGTTGCCATTTTAAATTTATTTTTTGGGAAATCCAATTGCATGCTTTACTATATTAAGCAGTGATGAATTTTAGAAAGCTTATGGACTTTTTCTCATATTTACACCATGATGGATATTTTTATAATAGCATATCATGATGCT
>JANHAO010012838.1:0-16179 GCA_026873985.1 Saraca asoca | reverse complement strand
GAGAAAAAGGAGTGGGGGAGGGGGGGGGGGGGTGGGGGTTGGGGTGGGGGGGGGGGGGGGGGGGGGGGGGGGGGGGGGGGGGGGGGGGGGGGGGGGGTCATAGCTTCTGTACCCTCCATCAAACCATGGCTGAAGATGGAAAATCCCCTTCTAACGGACTGCCACAGCCAATAGAAATCAATTCCATCACTAGGTAGAGGCAGTGAACCCTGCAGATCTCGATCGTCGCGTACACTAATTTTATGTAGTATTGATTAACCCAGGTGAGAAAATTTAAATGAACAAAACCTTGTATTTTATCCTTCCATTTTCTCTCTTGATTCTACTAACCTGTGTAGCTAGTAGATGACTCGTTGAAGAAAATCAGAGTCTGGATTCCTTGTTATTGGTCAGATTACGTGTAAACACAGAACAATAAAACGCCACCCAATCAACCCATTTTGAATCAAATAGAACACAAAAAAAAAAAAAATGGAATGAAAGATTGAAGTTAAGCAATTAAAGGCGATACTTTTTAATTTTCACTTACATGAACAATTTCCAGAAGATAAAGCTTTCTTCTTAATCCAATATTGCAAAAATAAGAAAATAACAATAATAATGAAAGGCTCTTTTTCTTAACCAGTAACAATTGGTCGCCCAAGATATTTCCAAGTGAATGTCCCGCGAGCTCATTCATTGGGAAAAAGTAAAGTTAGCTGTGCACAAGAAAGACCATTTTAATTTCTCTAGCCTGCAATTGTGCCTAATTGCCCATAAATAGTGTTATTGTTGTTCCACCTCCACAGTCTCACTTACTTGGCGTCCGTCTCCACCTTTTGCTAGTGCCAGTTTCCTGTGCCTCTTATTTTTGGCTTTCTTTACCTTCATACGGCGTTTCTTTTCATTGGCATCTATCCATTTGTAGTCCAAAGGTATATTGAAAGGGTCAACTTCATCCCTATATCTGTGACTATCAGAGTCACTCGATTGCCCGCCACCATGATTTCCTCTCATCCATGAAATCCACGATGAAGATCCTTCTGATTCCTTAGATTTGGCATCTTGGAAATGTGCTGGGCTGGAAAGGGGAGTTGAAAATTCCTCTGCTGGCTGAAGTTCCTCAAATTTTGTGAAAGTGACAAGGACTCTTATTGTAGGGACAATAGGAATGGCAACCTGCACACAGTATTAGAGATTATGATAAAAACCAGATGCTTATAAAGCACAAACATTGGCTATATCCAATGTACATCTGCTGTTTTCAACCATATCAAACAATTTAAATATTTAATCAGGACAAAGAACTGAAAAAATCCTATGAACCATCAATCTCCTCATAAATGATGATATGAAGTTCAAGTTAAATGCCTCCTTAGATCACCTTGCTGAAGTGCTTTATACCACAAGGAGAGAGATTGAAAACCACTGTTAACTATAAAGCCAATATATTTGTATAATATGATTACCTAACTAGAAGATTTATCAGAGAAACAGCTGAGGGTAACAAACACAAGCATACGCTGACAAGAATCCGGAGCAACAATGCATAAATAATAAAATCCAGATTTCACGTTATAGTTTTTCCGGTTACCTTGACAGGAAATGTTCCATGAGGAAGTTTAGTTGTCAAAAGCTCTCTGAGTCTCCTAATAGCCTTAACCTTGTTTGCTAAGATGTCAAGTAAAGGCAGGAGCTCATCTGTTTTCAAAGGGAAGTCTGGTGTCAACCACAATACAGGTCTCAAACCCTTTTTATACTCACTCTCATTCTTGGACTCATTAAGTGGTCCTTTCTTCTTCTTTCTGTTGTTTTTATCCTTTCCCTTTCTAGCATCTCCAGTATCCTCCTTCAGAAACTCAGATGCTGATTTTTGCTGATCACGTGATCTCTGGTTGCTACCTTCCAGGGGCAACTTGGAGAATTTCTTCAAAATTTTAGAATCCTCGGGGTCATCACCGTTGTGCTTTGAGTTCTTTTTGTTCCAACCAAACCAGCTCTTTTTCTCTTTAACCATTCCATTGGGCTCACTGTTCTCATAGGAACCTGCTGATCCATTTTCATGGCCATCAAAGGCTCCATGTTCCTCATCCTCACCAATAGCATCAGCGTTCCCCATTTGAAGTGCAGAATCCAACTGCTTCCTTTCCTCAGCAGTCAATACATCATCATACCCATCATTGTTTTCCCCGTTTAACATGCTTTCCTCATCATCCACAGCAAAAAGCTCTTCATCAGTCATAGCACCAGGAACCCGCCTTGACTTCACACTCACCATCACATGAAGCATGTCATAAACTTTTGCCTTCCAATTCCCAACCATCTCCATCTTCTCTTGGCGCCTCCAATTTAAGTGGGGAATAAGTTCAGCCTGAGTAACATCAACACCGGGTCTATACATATTTGTCTGTGTCATCAAGGCAACTTCATGAGCAACTTCCGCTTCTGTTGGTTGTGTACCAGCTCCTTCCAAGGCATTGGTGATTTCCTTCTCCTTATGAGAAAGAACAATCAATGAACCAGGTGGCAAAGCTAAATTACCATCCTCTGAGACATAGCCATCTCCAAGAAACAAAAATGTTTGGTCTGACCGCTGGATGCGGAAGCCATCAAAACCTGCAAGGGTCATATCAGCACGAAGATTAGAACCACGCTTCCATATGCGATAAGTATCCGAAGGGGCTATCCGCCCAATAAATGGAATGACAGAGCTCTCAAAATGGAAAGTTAGCTCCATGTAAAAGTCACGAATACGAGCTGCAGAAGCAACAATGCGGGGTAGTCTTCGACACCATTTGGCCCAAGCCAGAGCTTGATAGTGTCGTGCAATAATCATGGCAATGGCCTCCTCTCTAGTGCACACCGCTTCTTGGAGAGCACTCCAACCATTTTCATTCTGTAGACTCCAATCTGCACCAGCAGCCATCAAAATCTCAGCTGAGGCAGGATCCCGAAGGCGGACTGCAAGGTGAAGCGGGGTCTCCCTACCAGGAACATCACGGCGATCAATAACAGCAGAAACTTCATCAGCTCGAAGCTCAGCAGCAAGAGATTCAGATTCTGTATTAACCTCACCAGCCTTGGCAAGCCGAGGTAGAGCGGAAACAATGCGCCTTAAAGCAGCATGATCACGCCTGGCAACTGCCAAGTGAGCAGGACTATGCGCATATTTGTATAAATCTTCCATTGATTTGTCTCCTAGCTCTCTCTTATCCCTTCTCACTGTTCCAGGGCTATGTTCATGAATGATTCCGTTTGCTTCCGTCATGAGTATATCTTGAATTACACAGAAGAAATAGCCCAGACTTCACTCATATCTAGGCCTCACTGTTCAAACACTAGCACCAATTTATATGGTTCCACCGATTAGGGAAATCCACCAAAATGGGTAATTTTTTTTTTTTTTTGTTCCCTTTTTTTATCCCAATGAACCTACACTCAGCTGGCTAAGAAGATTTAGAAAATTCAACAAAACTCAAATCCAAATCTTTTCACGATTTGGGATTGGGATTCTCCCACCATCCTTCGAGCTTAGACTCGAAATTCCAAGTATGCACCCGATCTTAAGTTCCATTGCAGCGCATTGAAACCAGTTGGGAGTTCAAAATCTGTAAGCAAAATCAAGGGTTACGGATGAAGTGAGTTTAAATCACCAGTTGATAATAATAAAAGGAAACCAAAATTCCAATGGGCCAAGTTTAAAACTTGAACTCTCCCAGGAAAACAAGGCAAACAAGAGATCCGTGATTTTCCGAATTACCAAAGCAATTGAACAAGAATACAAGAAAGCACCTGATAACACAAGAAGAAGCACCGGTAGCGATCCGCTTGAAGCTTAGGGTTGATGTGGAATGAGGAAATACAGAGAAGGGATCTAACGGTGAGGATGGAGTCAATCGGATCAAAATTGAAAGCACCGTCGCAGTATACCTACCTGTAATGTACAGTACCGTAGTATATACTACAATACAACAACTAGTTTCTTCACTTTTGGCTATGGAGTTGGTGCTGCGGTGGGCTTTAAGTTTACAAATGAAAAAGCTACACACAACAAATAGAGAGTAGAATAGAACCACGGTGTTTTAGTTGGGTGGACTTCCTTCAAGATTTTAACCAAAACAACTATGATTTTAGTTTAATAATTAAAAAAATGTCAAATTATAAGAAACTCATTGGCCAAAACAACAGTTACTTTTTCTTTCCAAAAAAATCATAAAATCTATCCATCCTAGATTTGCTCAAACAAAGGATCTCAATTTTTCAAGATAAATTCTTAACTATTTTTTTAAATAAGAAAAAAAATTTCTCATGTTCAAAATTTGAAGTAGAAAAAGACATAACAAATTATCTATGAGCTTGAATGTGTAAATGAATTAATGTAAAAAAAAAAAAGGTAATCCCTCATAATTACTGTGTACAATGTTGGTGACTTGGACCGTACCAGTGTAAATGGGCATAACAGGTAGAAGAGCTGAGTGTTACCTACTGACTAGGAGGCAAACTATAGCTCATGCGAACCTCAAATCCCCCGTGTGACGTAAGTAGTCACTAGCTGACATTCTCCATTTGTTCACCCAAATTCATTGTTCCATCTTAAAGGAGATATACAATAAAGAAGGTATTTCTTTTTTCTTTTTTTTTTTAGGTCATTTGTCTAAGAAATGAAAGACAAGTAGAAGAGGAAAATATATATAATAAATTTTATTAAAAGTCAACTCACAATTTCGCAAATTTTTAAAACATTCTTATTTTGTGTACATCAATCATCCACAATGATCAAAATTTATTAACAAAAAAACACAAACTAAATTTGAATTTCTTTTAACAAGAATCATTTTAGATGTGAAACATCTAGTTTATCTATAAAAACCTCATTATACTAACCTTATTAAACAAAACCATTTCAAGAAGGAAGACTTCCAAAAAGAATCATTAAAACAATGGAATGTGAGATTTGGGTGGCCGGGGCATTTACTCATTCCTAGTTAGTGGCTTAATAAGAAAAGAGAAGAGTGCTTTGAAATACTTGGTTTTGTAACAACCTCACACTTTTGTTTGCGTTATCAGAATAATTACTAAGAGACTTTTAGGATAAACAGTGTTTTATTTGTATTGGTATTCTCTTCTTTTACGTTGAAAAACGAATAAAGAGTAATTAGCTAACTTTGTGTACAAGTAAATTGCTATTCATGTCATGCCATTATTTACTTTTCAAGATTGCGACATGATCAGACATAATAACAAGTTAGTGGTAAAACGGTGGATCTGTCTAATAGAGATCATAGGAAAAGCACACTGATCAAAACCTGGTGAAATTTGATAAGTCCAAACTCCATCAACCAGAAAAGTTATTGAATTTCCAAATTGCGATTCTAATTGATTGTAAAAGAGAGAGTTAGAGAAAGAGGAAGAACAAAGGAAAAGGCATTGGAGATTTTTAACGTGGTTCGGCTAAAATTAGTATGACCCCTACATCCATGGTAGTTATATTTGCTATTGTGTAGATTTTCTCTATCTTATTTAACAAAGTCATAGTACATGTATCTCTCACTATATTTTGACAGAGTTTCTACATCTATTTTTCCTCTCTTGTTACAATGATTTTCCCCCTATTTATAGAGACAGGGGGTTACAAAGATAATTTAATAAATCATAAAACTATCTTTTCCGCCGCATCAGACAATAAATGTTAAGCAATTCACTGTCAGTTTTTGGGGACTGATTAGTCAATTGAAAGTATGTGCTTCTGGCTAGTTACTAGACTTTGATGTTCCATACTCAATGCTTGAAGTTGCTTGTTTGGTGACCTAGGCTTGTGCTGGGTGATTTGTTGGCCATGCAAGTTGGTCCACTCTCAGGTTTAACCAAGATGAGCCTTCAGGAAGATGACTGAGGTGGCACGCTTCGACCAGTGAGTTGGAGATCGTTTCTAGCATGCTAAGGCTACTACCTTAGCCTCGTCCTGCATCCTAAGCTCACGACTGGCGATCTACTGCCTTTGCTGAGCTACCTTGGTTTTTTGGACGTGTTGGGCTTTTTCGAGTTGGACTCATTTGTTAGGCCTTTGCCAACCCATTTCATATGATCCCAAAAATACCTATAACATTAGCCTCCTAGCTCTTAATTCGCTCTATAGATAAGGAGTTGAGTTTGCTGGTAAAAGCTAATGATAGCGATCAGCCATGTTGTCATTCAGACTTCTATTTCATCGTTTTGTTTGCCCGTACCATTATTATTGCATTAAATAAGTGCATGCTTCTATAACCGTCAATGTGGCAATGTCCAAGCCTAGTTACTCGCTAAGCCATTGGATCAAAGGCATTTGATCAATCTCAAGATTGAACAGCAAGGCCATCTAGGCTATATAAGGAGACAAAATCCTTTTTCCCTCTTACTTTTTAAAAATTGACATTTTGGCTTTTGCTCGCTCCAAAGTTCTCAAGCGATCACCACCATCTCCGCACTCCTGCTTCATCGAATTTGCCATCGCTGTTTCTAGATTCAAGCTGTTGTAAACCATCCATTTTGTTCAGTGTTAGCCTAGATTACTCTAAGCTACAAAGTTTCCTTGATTTTAATGTTGAAAAATAATTTTATCTAACAATATGCTTTAGTGTTTTTGATTTGTTTTGCAAGTTCAAAGTTACTTGATTCAAGATTCAAGAGATCCAAGATTAATTTTTAGGATTAATTTTTTAATAGGATCTTTTATAAATAAATTTAAATAATGTTTGATCTGAATATTTTTAACTAAACAATGAGGTAGAAAAATCACTTGAAGAAAAGCAAGATTTTATAAAACTATTTTTAACATCATGAATTGATTATTACATCAATGCACTCAAGAACATATGAAAAATTCATATCACAATCAAAGTTGCAATCGTTGCATGACATATAAATTGTTTTACTAAAGGTTAGGAAAAATAGCTACTTCAATGCAGTAATCAATGCAAAGACTATGAACAACAAACTACACTTCAATTACCATATTGATTATTTAGTTGTAACCACCTATAATCGATGCAATAACTAAAAGTTAGCTATTCTGTTACAGATGATTACAGCAGTTATTCAAGCCTAACTACTTTCCCTATATAAATGATCCTTCACATTTTTTTCTTCACAATTCAGTGCGAAATCATTAGAAAAAGAGCTGATAACATTTTTCTCTCTACCTCATTAAAGCTTTAAAGATTTCTACAAAAGTTCTGGATCAAAGATTACTTGAATCTATCCTAGTTTGTTTGAGATTTTCATCTCAAACATTGGTATTGTATTTTCTAATCCCTTATCACTTTATTCCTTTTTTACTTGAGATTTCTAGGATTTAGAAATCTGTATAGGTTTAGAAGAACATGTCTTAATTCTTCTAAGTTACCAAGAAGTCTGTTAAATTCTTGTATGTTTGTTGTAAAACTGGTAATTTAGGAGCCTGGTAATCCTGATAGTTTTTATTTTAATTCAAAAGGTCTTTCAATTAAGAAAGATCAAGTGGAGTAGACTTGAATTGTGATTTCAATTCAAGTTGAATCACTTTAAAAATTTGTGTCTTTAACTTTTCTTTCTTCACTTACATTTTAACTGTTATTGCTGTTAATTTTTAATCTCTATCATCTTCACACTTACTGCTAATCAATCCTTTGCATATCTCATCAAAAGAAATATTAAATTTGATAAAGGTGTATATAAATTCCCCCAACGAAAAAAAGGTAAGATCCGGACATATTCTGTAAGTTAATTCTTTTATTGGGACCATCATTTAGAATCCATCTCGCTTCCTTCCATCCTGGAACTCAGCTCATCCTTTTGATACGATAAGCCTTCTTAGACTCTTAGCCTCTATTTTTTATGGGTGTCTTGTTCTATTTGTTTCTAGTGTTCTGTTATTGGTTTGGCAGTGTATGCCTGTTTGCTGTTATAGACTTTGTCTCATCAGTTATAGGGCAGTAGACTGTTGGATTTAGCCTTCTATTTCCCAGGGTCTAGTGACCTCATAAGCTTTGTTGGTTGAGCCTCCCATGTAGTCAATCGTCCGGGTCTTAGATATGGTGACCCGAGGCATGTATAGCTTGCTACATGGGAAACTGTTAGCCTTAGTTTTTTGGGTATGGTCTGCTTGTGGTGACCTGACCATTCTTCTTTCTTGTGCAAATGGCTACAAGTCATAGACGTCGAAGTCACCGAATAGGGAGTGATGATGATGAGCCTGACTCTCCAACTTAGGGTGTGGAGCTTATACTTTTTATAGACGAAGCGATCTTAAGGGGTAGCGAGGTCACAGAGGAGCTCATTGTTTGCCTGGACCCTATTGAGGGCCAGGAGGTCACTACCAGTTAATGGTCTCCAAATCGCTCAGTGTTTACTCACCATATTTCAACCATTGGCTACAATGAGCTCTAGGGCATAATTCAAGCATTCCGGCTCTCTAAAGGATGTAACGTCATGGCACTTTCGCCTAACGATCATGCAGCCAATCCCCCTCAAGGATTTGTTGCTATCAATCCTTAGCATCTCAGCACTGGGTTTAGGTTTTTAATCCATCCTTATATTATTAATTTATTGAACAAATTAAAACTTTACCCATTCCAGCTTTTCCTGAACTCCTACTCCCAACTCACATCCTTTGTACTGGTATATTTGAGAAATAATCTCCCACCACCATCTACCAAGGTTCTTTGTTACCTTTATACCATTAAGAGCATGGGCTTGTAGGATGGGATCTATTACCTGTCGACTCGACAGACCAAACATAAGAAAATTTTGCTGCAGGGTGATGCCAAAGGCAAATCTAATGTAAGAAATTACAAAACCCATTGGTTTCATGTTTCCTATCCGTCTCTACGTCATCTTAGTAGTTTCGATTTTGTTCTTACCCGTAGTGAATGAGCTATGCTCGTGCGAGTTTGATGAGTTATTATACTTGTTTTTCTAATTCTAACATTGTTTCACTTTATAGACAAGGAAGCCAACTCTCGCGGCTAAAGAGCTTGAAGTGTTGGGCCAGTTCACTGCAGTGGACAACCTCCAAAATGATCTTCGATTTGATGAGAACTTCCTACACTCATATAAGCTCGCTCCGGCTTGAATATTGAGCTCACTAGAGAGATCGAAGCCCACCAAATTAGGGATGTCGGTCTCATAAATTTTGAAGATTACGAGTACATGATGAAACTCATCCTTCAAAAGCCTCCACCCAATCCTACTGTAGTGACCTCATCAGCTTCTGATGCCGTTGTGACCCCTACTGCTGCAAACCTTTCTTCAAACTTGGCGGTGGTACCCTTGCAGGAGCTAACTCTTACTTCGCATCTTGAGGTAGTCGCTGTAGATGAGGTCGCATCCTTTAACGAGCCCCCAGTCAAAAAGCAAAAGAGGGACAAAGGGAAGAAGGTTGTTGCCATCTGAGAGCTGGTGGTGCTTAAAGTCGAGGTCGAGGAGTAATCTGTCGGTCTTGTTCCAAAAATAAATGAGTATTTCAACTTCCTTCTGGAGAACATTGACACGATCTTGGGGCCTCGCAGTACTACCAAAGCATTAGAGTCAGAGGTATTCTTAGCTGAGGGATTGCTGAGCTATGCAACTCGCCATGGCCTGCTGGTAAGTAAAGTCCTTTTATCTTGGTTCTTCAATCTTTTTTGTAGTCTAACTTGATTATTTGGTTTTTCAAAACTTGCTGATAATAATAAAGCTAAAGAGGGCGCTTCGAGATTGGGGTAAGGAAAAAGCAAAACTTAAGGGCGACCTGGCCGCCACAATCACAGAGGTATTGGAGTTGAGAGAGAGCTAAAGGCGTCGAGGTCACCAAGAGTGAAGCCGAGAAAGCTTTATCTCGTAAGGTGGCAAATCGCGAGGCTGTTACATCTAGACTCACTAAAGTTGTTGATAAGCTGACAAAAATAAAAGGCAACCTAGATATGGTAGATCAGTAGGCTGAGGCAACAGTGCAGTGAGCTGAGGTTGCTAAAAAGAAGCTTCAGGTGACTAGGGAGGAAGTTACTCTTAGGAAGGAAGAGGTCGTTAGGGTCAAAGCAGAGACCACCGTGCTAGTTGCAAAAGCAATAGCAAATGCGGAGTCTGAAACTAATGCCTCTTTCTTATACACTATATGGGAGCGATACTTAAAGATAGATTTCTCCTTTTTTAGTAAGGACGCTGTTGAAGGTGTTAAACATTTTGAGAGAATTGCGAAGACCACTTCTTCCAAAAAGAATGCAGAATCCACTATCGAAGTTTCTCCTATTAAGGGTGCTATTCAAAGAGAAGACAGTTCTTAGATCACGAAAACCACTAGTGATCAAATGATGGATGACCCACTTGTTTCATATGTCGACCCTTCACCTCATAAAAACTCAGCTCCTAAGGATCTGACTTCTTAGGCCATGATTCTTTGTAATTTCGAATTTCATTCTCGAACTTTAAATTCAATCTTGGACTTTGTATGAATTTACCTTGTTAAATGAGGTTTTTAATAAAAATCTTTTGGTGTTTCCTTGTCTTTCCAAGTTCACTATGTTGGATGCTTCATATATATCACAGAAGATAATATGTAGGTTACCATGAATAAATTTCTGTAAATCATAACTAAACAAATATTAAGTTAAATAACCAATTGGTTATATTAACTTGTCACAACTAACAATGAATTTGAGCACCGAGGTGCCTCGGCTGGTAATGAGAATGACTACCAAAGTGCCTCGATTGGTAAAAAGAAGAGTGTCTTGACAGGTCATGTGAGGGTTATGCTTTAATCATAGATTGACCACTAAGATAGGTCGCATAAGAGCTGCACCTTAATTAGCACGAGATTGAGTGCCTTGGTAGGTTATATGGATGCGCCTCAGCTAGCATGAGATTGAATGCCTAAGTAGGTTGCATAAATGTGCCTCAGCCAGCATGAGATTGCTTTGGCTGGCAATGAGTTTATTTTAGCGCCTCCACACCTCAACTCGAGCACTGAAGTGCATTGGTTGGCACTAAGTCTATTTTAGCACCTCCGTGCCTCAACTGGTCTCACGTTGTAGTTGGTAATGAGTTTGAGTAGGTAACGAGCTCCTCAGTAGGTTGTGTCATAGCAATCTTGTTGCTCAGTAGGTCGCGCCACAGTAATCGTGTTGCTCAGTAGGTCATGCCACAATAATCATGCTGCTCAGTAGGCTGCGCCACAGTAATTTTGTTGCTCAATGGGCCACACTACAATAATCGTACTACTTAGTGGTTCATGCTACAATAATTGTGCTACTTAGTGGATCGCATTACAGCAATTATGCTACTCAGTGGATGCAAGCTTTGATCTTGGCTCTTTTTATCAGGAGAGCTAAAATTTATTGAAAACACTGATGTAGATGCTTTGCATCCCAAGCTCTTGGGACTTAAATCCTATTTATTGAGTGATAAATTCTATTCCAAGTTTTTTCTTGATGATGTGTGGGTCCTCACAGTGTAGACCTAGCATCCCTCCATTGGCCTTATAAGTTTGGAAAGAATAAGGCACAATACAGGATTACTGATGATGTAGCCCGAATCCGGGTCTTCATGTGTAATATTCTGCTAAAAAATAATAAACTTAGACACAAAATTGTAAGGAAAGACTTGAGAGATTTTATTAATTTCTAAACAATACTATAGAATTAGGAACATCAGAGCCGTCATTATGGTTGTTGAGATCATTGTCCTGCAGGTTATACCACATAATCTTTTAAGTGACCTCTCTTAATTAAAGCCTCAATCACATTTCTGAGTGTCCAACACTTTGAGGTATTGCGCTTGACCCCGAAGTCCTCCCTATCTTTCTTTGTAGCAAATATTCTATCTTGAGTGTCAGATAGAATGTTGTAGCTTTCATGGCGACCTTGATGTTGAGGTCGCTTAGTCCTTGCTTTCTTTGTAGGCTGGTTGTTGGAGTCTTCATTCAGACTCTCGTTGCTTTTCTTTTTATTTTGGATGGAGTTATTCACCATACCCTTCTGATCGGACTTCTTTGTGACAAAGGTTTCTTCCCACCTGACCTGTTTGGCAGCTCATTCATAAAACTCGCCCAGGTCACCTACTGGGGATTTGTATATGCTCTTATATAGTTTTTCATCCTTGCGGAGTCCCACTAAGATCGCTGTTGGGATACTCTCATCAGAGGGGTTGTTTACGTTGTCAACCTCGTGCCTAAATCGGGTAATGTAGTCTTTTAGGAATTCATTCTCCCATTGGAAGACCATTACGAGGTGGTAAGATGGTACGAGCTGCAGTTTCAATGCCTTGTATTGGTCGGTGAATCTCCTCTGATATTCTTCCCAACTATCAATACTGTGATATAAGAGATTCCTGAATCAAGTTTGGAGGATGTCTCCTAATGTGGTTAGGAAGACACAGCACTTGACCAGTGGGCTGGTCATCTAAAGATACATCTGAACATTAAACGTGTCTAAGTAATCGTATGGATCGTTATCCTTATTATACTATAGGATTGTGGGGATCTTAAATTTATGAGGGAGAGGTTGAGTCTTTATCTCTCTTGTAAAGGGAGTTCTCTCCTCAAAGCGATCTTGGCTATTTTGAGCTCGAGAGCATTCTTCTAATTGTCTTACCCTCCGGAACAGCTCTTCCATCACCAAGTCTCGCATCTCAGATCTTCGACTAGAAGTTTGTTGGCTTCTTTTACCTCTTTAGTTGTGGGAGAAGCGAGCTAAGGTATGCCCTTGCTAGACTTGGTCAAACTTTCCACTCAACACGAGCCAACACGTCACTGGTCGTTGCGATCTTCACAAGTGAATCTCCGACCTTGTTTGTGAGTGGGAGGAGCGAGTTGAATTAGTACGCCAAGGTTCTCCTCTGGATATGGCGATCTTAGCCTACTTTTGTGTGCCCAGGGTTTGTGTTTGTGTCAGCATTTTAACTGCCTTAGTCAACTCATTCATTATATTCTCTAGTGTTTACTAACATTGGTGCCATGTCTACATCTCGTCAATCTCAGAAGCAATAATGGCAGGTTAGTGTTGAGCCATGGGGGGCAAGCCGACGGTAGCTTCGGCAGTGGGAACGGCAGACATGTCGACCATAAAAAGAACTGGTTCCTACTCTTAATCCATATGACCTTCTTTTTGGCCAAGTGGAGCGTTTAAATTTCTGGTGGTTCTTCCTCTTGTCATGATAGTTGGAGGAAAAATCAACCAGAGTGCAGATGAGACCCTTCCTCTAATGCCAAAATGTTAACGGACATGTCGGCCATAAAAAGAATTGGTTCCTACTCCTATTCCATATGACCTTCTTTTTGGCCAAGTGGAGTGTTTATATTTCTAGTGGTTCTTCCTCTTGTCATGATAGTCAGAGGAAAAATCAACCAGAGTGCATATGAGACCCTTCCTCTGATGCCAAAATGTTGATGGTGAAATTTGGTAAGTCAAAATTTCGTCAACCAGAAAAGTTCTTAAAACCCCCAAACTGCGATTCTGGTTGATTGTAAAAGAGAGAGCTAGAGAAAGATGAAGAACAAAGAAAAAGGCATCAGAGATTTTGAACGTGGTTTGGCTAAAGTCAGTGTGACCCTTACATCCACGGTAGTTGTATTTACTATTATGTAGATTTCCTCTGTCTTGTTTAGTAGAGTCATAATACATGTATCTCTTACTATATTTTGGCAGAGTTTCTGCATCTGTTTTTCCTCTCTTGTTATAATGATTTTTCCCCTATTTATAGAGGTAGGGGTTATAAAGGTAATTTGATAAATCGTAAAACTATCTTTTCCATCGCACTAAGTAATAAATGCTAAGCAATTCACTATCGATTTTTGAGGGCTAATCTATCAGTTAAGAGTATGTACTTCCGACTGTTGACTAGATTTTGATGTTTCGTACCCAATGCTTAAGGTTGCTTGTTTGGTGACTTTGGTTTGCATTGGGCAATTTGTTGGCCATACAAATTGGTCCCGTTCTTGAGTTTAATTAAGATAAGCCTTCTGGAAGATGATTGGAATGACATGCTTCGACCAACGAGTTAGAGCTTGTCTTTAACGTGCTGAGCCTACTACCTTATCCTCATCCTGCATCCTAAGCTCACGACTAACGATTTAGTGCCTTTGTTAAGTTACCTTACTTTTTTGGACATGCTGAGCCTTTTCGAGTTGAACTCATTTATTGAATCTTTATCAATCCATTTCACATGATTTTAGAAATACCCATAACAAAAGCTCTTTCTTTTTACTAATTTGTTGAAATTTATTAGCAGCTTGTGGGTCATAAATTATGATTTACGCAACTGAAGATTAGATCGAGTCATAATAAATAATATTACGTTGCCTGTCCTGTACAGCTCTGGCTGCCCCTCTTTGCCTCATTGGCCACGTGGGCTATGGCTTACAAAACCTTGTTTTCCGTTTGCTTTAACAGACCCCAAGCCCCGAGAACACTCCAGGGCCATAGATTAGAAATAATTTAAAAACCTGGCACTTTCTTTCCATCACTAATCTCTTCTCTTTAACAAATTTGTTTGTTTCTTTCATTTGCTAACAAGTCGATGAATATAAATTTGCGAAATAGTGGGGTAATCAGGCAAGGCAGAGTTTCCCAATTACATCACTACATGACATAAATTGATGATTACAAATAAGTGGGGGCACATACAATTTGGACATGCAACCTACATAATTTTACATTCTCAATAAAATGATTATTTGTTTAAATTAATACACAAAAAATTAATACACAAATAGGGAAAGGCAGCAAATGAAATAACCCTACAAAATGAGCTGGTAAACCACACGTCAAAACCCCGCTTCAAACTTCATTCCATTTTCATACAAGTGAAATATGTAAGTGCTCCAGAAAGCATACATGGTCAGGATTTTTGAGCCAGTAATTCACATGTTATAATATCGTCCATGGATGTAGCGGAACTACCAGCGCCCATAACAGGAACTATGTTGAAAATTGGCTCCTTGTCATCGATAACTCTCTGACCTATTTCAGCAAGTTCTAGGAATGCATTACTGAGCATCAGCTGCAGTATCTCAACTGACACCTGAAGCCTTGTCGGGATGTAAAACCTCAAATTCTGCAAAAGAGAATATCATACTTTAGAGGATGACAAGACCCAGATCGAAGATATTAGATTTCAACTTACATACTGACCATTATATCTTCCCAGGCAAAAGCATTCTCTGTTATGAATTTGTCGAGAAGATAGATGCAAAACTTTGATAATTTCTCCATATGCAATTTTGTGAGAGAACATTGATCGTCATCAACATAACCAGCAGGTAAAGTATCAGAACATATTTTTGTGGTCAGCTCCCATGTAATAGATAATATAACTGCACATATCTTTCCATGAACCACGCATTTCTGAATGCAAGAATCATGCCAATTTTCATGCTTGAAACCCCAATAAGAAGATGAATTCAAACACAACCTTTCTTCTATATTCAAATTTTCAATTGTAGCTCCTGTATCTTGCTCAACATAAAGAATAGGCTTTACTTCTACACACGCTCTGCAAAGGCAAAATTGTAGACGCAACCAAATGTTAGTAGTTGCATATTTAGTGCCAGAATTCAAGCTCTCCCGTAACCCCAACCAGCAACATATAGATCTATTTACCTCTTGGGCAGATCAGGGACAAGGATATAAAGAAAAATGGGATCTAATGCTTTGCAGGTGTCTCTTTCCGTTAAATGGGACATCTTCATCTGTGTAAGGAAAGTGTCCTGTTTCTCCAGAATTTTAGGTCTCTCTGTGGATGGGACACATTTAGAACAGTATACGACAAAAGCAATAGTAGATGTGGATATTGAACAATTGAAGCACTGTGCCACTGCTTCACTGTTTTTTAGTGCTTGTTCCAGCTCAACAGCAGGGCCTCCATGGCAGAGAGTCATTGTTGGAGGGTCAAGCCCCAATTGCCCAGCCATGTGAAGTATACCCTCGTGCAAGGTTGCCTGAAAGCAAAAGAAGTAGAAACAACCAAAGTTTGACCAGTTAACATTTGTGAGCTTATAAATCAGACAATTGAAATATAAAAGTAGTATCAGTTATTTACGGCGCATGGCGCACCATGGCGATATGGGCTTTTGGAGCCATGGCGCATGGCGCGGCGCACGCCATGGCGCAAGACGCAATTTTTTAAACAATTTTATAATATATTCATTAACAATAAGAAATATGAAAGAACACATATATGTGAAAAAAACACAACATAAAATTTAAAATTATC
>JANHAO010012837.1:0-16154 GCA_026873985.1 Saraca asoca | reverse complement strand
GGTAATGGAAGAGGGAGATGCTGGGTTTATATATGTGTGGAAACTACTCCATTGGTATGAGGCCTTTTGGGGTAGAGCCCAAAAACAAATCCGTGAGGGCTTGGCCCCAAAGCGGACAATATCATACCAATGTGGAGTTTGTGGTGTCCACGCAGGTCCAACAATTATTATCAAAACCAACCGTCTAACAAAAATGAAGTTGAAACAGAAGATGCCTAAAGTTGGACACAAGGTCGATAAAAATCATTTGAGGACAATCAAGAGGATTAGCTGCTTCAATATGGTTTCAGTGGGAAAATGGCAAGAATTACAGCAAATTAAGTTTGTATACAAGCTTATGAGAATTTCCTTTTAAAATGTTTGCTTTGTGTCACTGCCTCCTTCTGGAGTTATTTTAGAAAGCCAGGTAGCAGCAAGACCATGGGTTACAGCCAGCAGCACAAGGTGAAGTCTGAGTCTGACTTCGTACTGGCAATGGAATGATGGTAACTCCGAATCAAAAAAAGAAAAAAAGAAAAAACTGTCACTTTCACAAGTGTTTGTTTCCCACCACAACAAAAGTTAGACAGTGATTTATCCTTCAACGAACGGCTCTTGGTTTACAAAACTTTTTCAGTCAACGAAAGTTTTTCCTGTAATCTGTCGGCACATGGCCACTTGTCCAAATTGAGGAGCAAAAGAAGTTCAAGCATTGAGCTGTGATGCAGGCAGTCACATCTTACTGTACAATAATCTTACAGGAAACAAAAGGTGCCTAACAAAACAAACAGAAATATAAAATCATACCGGAATTTCTTCATTTTTCTGGTTTTTACTTCTGCATTTCTTTCACTTGTCTTTTTGTATGCTTGTTCAGAGATTGACTTTGAGAAATTTCCGATCACCAATAGGAGTGTAACCCATTTGTTCTTTGAGGAGCATTTCTTCCTTGGGATTATTAGAAAAATGCTACATACACATGTATTATTCTTACAGAATCATTCAAATGTCATATATTCGAATTATAAATGATAACGTGAGTGATAGTGTGTGCAAATGAAGATACAAAATAATTAACCATACCTTGAAATTTTAATTATAATTGAACCATTAGATATGTGGAGTATAAACAACTAATAGATTTGTGGACCATACTCTTTTGATTATTAGGCCAATTGAAGAAGAGAGTCAGGAAATCATATTTTCTTTCCCTTGGTACGCTAGAGAAGCCTGATTGCCTCAACCGATGATTACTGAAAACTGCTCAATACTTTCATGGCAGTGACGGATAATGACATTACTTTTTACTCACTTCTTTACTATGCTTACTCCAGTTAACCTGAGTTAATGTCCTCACTGCCCCTACCTGCAACTCAGAAATGTTAGTGGGGTATGGAAGCAAATTCCATACCAAAGAGGTATTTGTATCTTACTTCTACTCTAGAAGGACAAAGAAAGATCCAAACATGAGATTGGGTTTTTATAGTCTTAAGACTTCTCTATCTTTCAACTCTCACAGTAAAAAAGAAATTCACTTTTGGAAGTTATAGTCATATTGTATCTGTCTATCTCTGACCTCTTACAATAAATAATTTACTTACTAAAAAAATAAAGCAGAATTTTTGTATCTAAATTCTCAAAGCCACAAGTGATCACACGATATACTGGCTTGTAGACAGTGCGCAATGGAACACAGTATACCAAATGCAGGGAGCGCTGGGTTCTGTTTGGTTACTGTTTCTAAAAATTATTTTTTATTTTTATGTTTTTAAAAAATAAAAATTTTTGTTTAAATCTGTTTGTATAATTAGTCTTTAAAAATTATAATTCGAAATGTGTGTTTTAAAAATAAAAAAATAAATAAAAACAAGTTTGAGGTGTTTTTGTTTTTCTGTTTCAAAATAATAAAAAAAGGGAAATAGACTCTTTATTAATGATTATATAATTAAAACTATTTTGAGAGTAATTTTGTCAAATTATATTTTATTATTTTTAAAATTATTTTTTAAAAAACTATTTATAAATCTTATTATATAAATCTCCTTTTTAAAAAAAGTAAGAAAACGAAAATAAAAATAAAAACACCTTTGATTTCTGGCATTTATGAAGGCCCAGTAGTATGGAAAATTGTGGATCACATTGGCCTTCAGTCACGAGTCTTCATATTTGAGGGAAAAGGACAATGGTAATGAATACAGGGGTCTGTGGAGGAGAATGGGTCCAAATGTATATCTTGTTTTGGAGACGATAGATGATAAATATCAAACTCCAAAGAGTTAGTAATTTCCATTTCTCCCCCTTTTTTTTTCCTTATCACATAAATGTATAAAAATTAAAGAAATTAATAAATAATCTTAATTTTAAAAAATTTATCTTTTATTAATCTATTCTTCGTTAGAACTTAAAAAAATATATATAATATAGTTGATCATTTATTAAAGGAATAAAAATAATAAATATATCCTCAATTTTTTAAAATAATAAAATAAAAAATTTCTTTAAAACCACAAATAAAAAAATGGAGGCCTATAAATTTTCCAACCAATTTGTACTTAAATTCAATTATGCTATAAACAGGGGCGGACCTACGTTGGGTTGAGTGGGGGCTTCAATCCCTATTCAATTTTTTTTTAAAAAAAATTGAAATGTGATAGAAGGATTAAATTAAAAATTTGATAGCGATTAAATTGAAAATATTTCTTGAAGCTGAACTCTTGTGTAAGTCTGTCCAAATTTTAGGGGGTAAATCATAAATTTTCCATTTTCTCTAGAAGCTTTCCCATAAAGCACGAATCACCATCAGTCTTCAGCTCCCACTGGTAATAAATCTTGCGTTCGCCGCCACTGGCTATAAAGATAAAGAGTTTTTCTTAGTATTTGGGTTAGCTTGATTAGTTGAACTAGATTGTTTGATGCATGAAGTGTGGGAACCATCCAGAATATGCTCACATCTTTTTGTTTGGTGGCTATCAGTGTGAACATGTTATAGCAGTGCAAATTAGGCTTTTTATGTATTAATATAATTAGGAAATCTTATAGAAGTTGGGTGTTATGTAATTTTAGTGGGTCCTTGTGACTCCCCTTAAGTACCTTTTCTATCTTTTTTTAATAGAAGTTTTTCATGAAATGTGAATTATGGCACACAGTAAACCCAGGTAGCATCTTTCTCACACATATTCTGCCTTCCATTCTATAGAGAAGTACAATTTGATTCCAGAAATATGGGCAATCATGCTGTTTTGCTGAAAAAGTGTCACTGTAACATTCCAGTGTAGAAAAATGGTCCCTCTAAAGTCTCAAATTGGCAACTTCTCTTTCGTAATAGTGTTATTATCAGCTGCTTTTATCATTTTCTATATCTTATTTTCGTCTTTATATGCTCTCACAGAAAAAAAAAATTGAATCTTATTGTAGATTTTATATTCTTAATTAGGGAATGTGATATTGCTGCATCTAAATAGATGTAAAAGTTTTTTATACATATAATCTGATAGTTTAACGGATGAAAAATTGTTAAATCACCTATTAATTTTAAGTTTGATAAATAAATAAAATAAAAAAAATTATAAATCTCAAAATATATTGATGATTCAAGAATAAATATTCAATATTCCAAGAATTTGACGTTCCATGAAACTACTATTTACGATGAGATTAATTTATACTATGAAGAATACATGACATTTTAGATAAAAACTCATTTTTTTTTTGGTGATTAGATAAAAACTCCTTTGACTATTATTATGTACATTTAAAGAGTATAGATGATATAATTTATTTAAATTAATTCAACAAATTTAAAATAAACAATTTGCTGAAGAGCCGCAAGATATGCACATTTAGGATGAGATAGCACTTTTGTTTTCTTTTTAATTGGTAAATCGCTTTTATGATTGTTGCGAAAGACAGAAGAAGCCTTTGAGAGCATAAACCAAGCAAGCAACCCACAGTTGGTATGGTCTGATGCAATGACAGCTTTGGGTTGCTTGCTTCAGGGAGAGGGCCAAAGGCACAAAGGGAATCTTATTACAACCAACCAAACAAGGCATCTCTCACCATTTCTACACCACACACTTTGTAAAGTAAATGGTCAATTGAAAGCCTTGGCCCCTCTCTCTCTCTCTCTCTCTCTCTCTCTCTCTCTCTTGTTTTCATAATATTTAAATTTACCTTATCATTTAAGCTCTGATTCTGCCAGAGATATAATAAATATAACTGAATAAGTTTAAACGAATGTAATTAATATCACAACTCATATATACGCACAATGCTAACCATCTAGGACAAAAATTTCAGAATATTTTTTTATTTATTAATTCAGGTATACGAGATATTTTAATAATATTCATTTTAAAAGTGAAGCCTAATTTTAATGAAAATAAAGAATTAATAAATGAAGCATTTAATTATTATCTCTTTTTGAAAATTTAATTTTCTAAAATTTTTGCACTTCATTTCTTTTTTTCACTTTTTTTTATGTAAACACTCTAGTTATTGTTTTTTTCCTTAATGGAAGCACTTGAATTTTCTTTCTTATTTTTTTATTTTTTGGGTAGAGTAAAATAAATTCTTTATTTTAAAAAATACTTTACTTTTTGAGATGTTATTACTTAGATTCTTAGTTAATTAAAAGAATAGTTAAATTAAAATTTGTAACTAAAAAAATTAATACTTTACCAAATATGCTTTTGATGAAATATTTGATAGAATTGCAAAAAAAAAAAAAAAAAGTCTACATTTTGCTGAAGATTGGAAGATAATGACGTTATTGTTCTATATACATATATGAATGGAAAAACAAGGACAAGAAATGAAATCAACCCATAGGTTATATGTATTAAAAAAATTGGAGTATTTATTTAAAAAATTAAAATAAAAAAGAATAGAGCCTAAAAATTTTAAATGAGAATATTAAGAGAAAAATAATAATTAAATATTTCAATTATTGATTCTCTCTCTTCATTAAAATTAGGCTATATATATATATATATATATATATATATTCTCACTTGAATCCCACCAATGGATTTTTAATCTCCAAGCAGTGAGTCTATCAGGCAAGCTAGCTTGTCATGTATATGAGATGCCATTATAAATCCATCAGAGACAAAATGATAAAGAAAGTGTTATTTATTGAAAATAAAAAACTATTCTATAATCTTTCTTTTTCTTAACTCTAAATAAAATACAACAAAAAGGGTGCGAAATTTCATATATCATCCCATGATTTTTGTAGGGGTTGAATGTTGTGCCAAGCAACAAAGTAATTCATCACTGTTTCCGTTTTTCATTTGTTTCTTCTCCCCCGGATTCTTATCTTAACAATATTACTACTTCCCCAATATTTTTATTTATAAGATTTCTTGCAAACTTATTGAGAATATGATAATATTAAGATAAATTATAAATTATTAAAATTAAAAAAATTATTTTTCATTCTCTCTTTCATATTTTTTTTTTTTAGATTTTATACATTATATTTATTAAATTTCATATATTTGAATTGATTTATTGTAACCTGTTTTGCTACTGTATTATATTTACATACACATATACATATATTGGTGAAATATGCTATATTATTTTATTATCACAATGTAAATATTTAATTTACATTATCATATTTTTTAAAGAACTTAATCATTATTGATTTTTGATAGCTAAGACTATTTTTGTCAGATTAATTATTTCTTAGATCCAATAATGCAGTTAAAGAAAAATTATTAGAGAGGTTGAAATATAATTTGTTAAAGACTTTTATGAAAATCTTTTAATTTGAAGGATTAAATATAAATTTTTTTAAAAAATAAAAAATTATAATTTTCCAAACTTGGAGGTGGGTAAAGCCACCTCCAAAGCATAACATATGCTTAGATCTATACATTCTTATATAATATGACTGATAAATGAAAAATAAGATAATTTTATGCAAACCTTCTTCTTATATAATAAGGAATCAAATATAATATAATTAATCTTGTAAGTCTCCGATAAATTATTGTTTTAAGAAATAATAAATATACTAAACTAGTTGCGTGTGTAAATTTGGCTGGTGCAATGGAAGCCGCCGGGATTTTGGCCTTTGGGGAGGACTCTGTATAGTACTTAATTGGTACTGCTTATGCTTAAGGTTATCTTGCTGTCAATTTATGTTTTTATCCATTAATATTAATTTTTATTTAATTTTCATTTTTATGTTAAAATAAAATTATAATTATTTGTCAAATAAATATTTTTAATTATAAATATTTGTGTTTGACAAAAATTTAAAATATGAGAAAAATAATATTATGAGTACTTGTAAAGATTATATAAAAATCTTCATATAGTGTGTAAAATTTTTTAATGTTAAATTATTTATATATTTTATTACATCATTTTAATACTAATTTATTTGCCGTGGAAATCTATTTTTGCTAGGCATGATAGCAACGTTTATTTGTGTATCTCTGCATGTGACCGTATTTCGAATTCAAAGGCAGTATGGGTTGACATTTATTGATGATAACTTGATTAAATGATTATTTTTTCCTCCATATAATATTCATTTAAATCCTCAATAATTGTAACGAGAAATCTTTTTAAAAAAAACATCATTCTAAATGCAATGATTAAGTTCCCCAAAACAACCAAACGAATAATAATTAATATTCTAATAGGGTGGACACCACGTTTGCTTACAACAAATTAAAGATCAGCTGGAATGTGTTTCAAAGCATATGCATGAGCTATAAGAAGATTAACTTTTCTAAATGAAAATATTGTTCAAAATGTTTTCCTGTACACCTACAGGCCCATATCATGTGAAAGTTGCATTCAAAAATCAGAACTTGTTTTGAATAATGGGAGCGGTTCACTGCCCTACTCTCTGTCTCCTCAACGTGCTTTCATGCTTTGCTTCACATGCATGGTTACATTACCCTATGTCATCATTAATTTTTTTTTTGATATTTTTTATAATATAAATAATAAATCATTTAATATGTAAATAATCAATGTCCAAAGAAAAGTTTCACAAATAATATCAATACTTCATTATTAAAAATGTTGGGAGTTTTTATTTTTTGTACCTTTATAAATATTATTTTATTAATAAGAGAGAACTCTGTTTGTGAAAAAATATTTGTTTTATAATTTCAAAAATAAGAAATTGAATATTCGTTCCACAAATGAATATAAAGTGCACAAGGATGTAATCATAATAAGTGGATAAACAAAAATTAAACAATCATCCTATTATCTTAAATTAGATCTTTTTTTTTTAAAGGTTTTTAGTTCAAAATAACTAGAGAATGAAGGTTCGAAATTCCTATATCAAATCGGTCTGTGTTTTCAGATGATAAGAATAATGTCATCACTTTTAAAACTTATCTTATATATATATATATATTTGCTAATTAAATATAGTTACTATCAAATTTGCTAGCTTGAAATATTTGAGGGAAATGAATCTTGATATCTTCCTTTGAAATGGAGATATTGGAACATAAAGAGCATTTTTTGAAGTTTGAATAACTAATGACAATTTTCAAGTTGTTTTTTTAGAAGGCACAATCTTGTTATTATTATTATTATTGTATTTCGAATTTGATCACAAATTTTTATGAATATAAATTTATAAATTAATCATTTCTATTATCATGAGAAATAATACTTAAAATTGAATAAACTACATTAACACCATCAGCCATTTATAATCAAATAATTTGTTTTGCAACATTGCATGGGACAGATTCCTTGGATCCAGCTGATGAAACCAGTTCCCCAACTCCATCAGGATTTTTATATTACTTTTTTTAAAAAAAAAAATTGCATTCTGCAAAATCCATTGAATTTTAGTAAATCTATGAACTCCGACCTTAACATTTAATTAACAGCAAAGCTCAGAAAAGCATGTTAGGAGTCATTTACGTACAACCCCTTCATGAACTTTTTGAATGACGAAAGTACCCTTCTGGGTCAAAGATCATTGGATGAGGAAACGTCAGATTGAGTGCGATCTCATAGTATGATGCCACGTATCATTATGGTCGTGACGTGGACCAGTCTCACACAAAACGTTACAGTGTCCACATGAGTCGGAACATTACACATGACATGACTAATGTTGATGAAATGGTCCCAGCCAACTGGAATGCTCCACGTTGCACGCTGCTTAGATCCGGTCACTTGCTCTCGACCGACTACTTAGTAAAGGTATTTTTTTTTTTTTTTTTAAAATCCCGTTAACATGGTTTAGCTAAATGCTCAGAAATAGGATTAATTAATCAATACACTATAGAGTTATGATTCGACAAACATTCAATATTTTGGTGAAATTTTAATTTTTTTAATAAAAATTTAGTATAAAAATTATAATTTTTTATACTGTCTTATGATTTTTTTTAAAAAAAGAGATTGTAAATTTTACTTCTAATAAATATATAAAATATCATGATTTTATCATTCAAAATTATATAAAAGAATTCATCAATTTTTTTATTTGTATATAAAAATTATAATTTTTAATAAAAAAATATAACATTTTTTGAGTATGTATTTGTGTCTCCAACTTAATATACATTCATCGTTCAGAATTTGGCAATTAACATATTATGAATTGAAGTGAAAGATAAAACAAGTTTGATGTCAAAAGTTAAGAATCAACACATTATTTATATATAATGAGTTATATTATTTATTATTTAATAAATGAAATAGCTATAACTGAGAATAAGAGCTAAGTATATTTTCTTAACTTGAGTAGAAGGTAGAATAATATAAAACGAATAATTCTTTTGAAGTACACTACAACAAAGGAAAGACAAAGGTTGGGTAAAGTTCCTAGCTTCTCCAGAGAAGTTTTGTTGAAGCTGTTTAATAGAGATATTGTTTGGTGAAAGTCTTTTTCAGTTGTAGAGATAGAATTGCAAAACGAGTGGCTAAATAAAATCCCACCACTAATTGCAATCTTAAAATTTGTTTCTTTAAAAAAATAAAATGAAAATGATTATGATTTAAAAACCTCCTTGCTTAATTTATAACATTGTATGTTTTTCTAAAAATATAACTATATGCAAACATATTAGAGGACTATTGAATAGAATATATAAGATTACAAAATTGTAGAACCCAAATTTTTTTAGATGATATATATACTTCGGTTAAATTACTTTGTTATTATTTATAATTTTACTCAATTTTTAATTTAATTATTATAATTTAAAAGTTTTGAATTAGATGTTTATAATTATTTTTCATTTTTAATGGGATAATTTTTATCATTTTTTTGTTATAATTTGTTAACAATAGGTCACATAGACAATATTTTTTTTAGTAATTTATGGAGTATGAGACAAATGATCTATCATTTTCCTCTAAAAATAAAATAATTTTATAAAATATCATAATTTTTTAAAATTATTTATCATTAAATGCAAATAAAAAATTTATGAAAGTTTTATATCAAACAGTCATTAAATTACATTAAAAAAATATTGTCTATTTATGTCAATTATTAACAAAATTTAACAATAAAATGAAAAGAAATATACAATTACAAATGAAATATAACTACGAAGATCTAAATTTAAACTTTTACACTATAAATATCTAATGAATTAGAAATTGAAAAAAAATTATAAATAATTTATGCTAAGACTTTCCTCTTTTGTTTTCTTTATGGTTATCTATTAAGAGATACCAGAAAATAAGAGTAAAAAAAAAAAAACAATAAGCATTATGCATATCATTTTATTTTAAATAATTTTAATTTAGTTTCAAAGAATAACTTTTGTTATGGTAACCATTCTTAACGGCAAATAATTGATTTTACACCTAGAGCGATTTAATCTCAGTAATCGGATAGAAACAGAATAAATTATCATTGAATCGGTTAAGAATAATTGAATTTAAAAAAAAAAAAGAAAAACCTTAACCACATTTAATCAATTTATTCACCCCAATCAAAATGTATTAAAATTCCAAAAAAAAAAAATGTTTTTCAAGAATTATTAGAGGCTAAAACATATATCAATTTTGTGTAGTCTGAATACTCAACTATGATGAAAAGAAATTTGAATGACTGTCGGATCCACAATTTTTTTGAAGAAAATAATCAATTATGAACTTGACTTTTAGCACTTGAAAAAGTCAAGAAAAACACTTGTCTTAAATTAAATTAGATCTTAATTTATAATATGAGAGAATATTCCTATGCCCTTATCAGGAATCTCACCCCAAGATGTGGATAATATTTATCGACCAGCCATGGGGTTCAAATATAAACTATAGTTTAATTATTAAGACGATTAAGATTAATCAGAGCAAAATTTCCCTGGTTCCTCATTATTCTTGCTCAAACAAGTTGTTTCTTTTTTCAATTCCTTAACAAATACTTTTAAAAAAATAATTAAAGCAAAAACTAAACTTTATATATCTAGGTTTTGTGATAACGTCATATGGCATCAAGATCTGATCATGGAAGAAACAAAAAGAAAACTACATAATATAAAATACTGAAGCTATATATGCTATCAACTGCAATGATTGACTTGATGCATGCACTAATTAACTTAATTAGCATAGATAGGGTTAACCTACTTGATTAGCGTAGATAAGATTGCTTTCTGTTTTCAACCAATGAGGTGAAACTAAATAATCCATATCAATTACTTTATTTGCATGCATATTTACCTGTCAGGCTATCACGGATTCCTTGTTCCCTCTTCCAAGTCAATTTATATCTAATCAACATTCTAATTAAGTTAACTAATTAATTAATTAAAGGAAAAAATATACAAATGATATATTCTGAATTACTTTATCTATTTATAATTTAAAATATTAAAATTGATTTATTTTTAATTTACTTTATTAACATTTATGGTGAATAAAACTTCAAATCTGGTCATTATCTGATTCATAAAATGATATTTGGGATCGGAACTGACATTTCAAAATATATTATTAGATCTATCATTTATATATATATGATCTTATCTCCCTTATTTTATGATTTTAGTAAAAGACAAAAAAAAAATCACATACTATTAATTTATTTATTTTTTAATAGAAATATAATGAAAATGAGTAAAATATTAATTAAATAAATTACATGTCAATCAATTTTGATATTATAAATTATATATTAACAAAATAAACTGGGATAAACTATATTTTCCCATGATTAAACTTAGTCTCTCTGAATTCTAGAGTTATGGATATTTCACGTGATGACTACTTCTTCAGCAAAGGAAAAGCAAAGAAAGATCATAAATTGTCATGTACCACTTGACTTACTTCCATCCTCCCAAGTCAGGTTGGAACCTTTCCAGTTGTGTCACTGTCCATCTTATCTTTATTCTTTAAGCATATCAACCTTTTTAAATGTTACTTGTTTCAGCAAAAAAAAATTACTTTAACCCCAAAATTTGAAGGGAATATAACCAAAAATATAAGATAAGGTGAACTTTTTTATTTTTTTGATTTTTGTAATCTATGGATGATGTGAGGCTCTCATCTCATTAATCTTATAAAATAGTATAATTTTTGTTTATAAATTTGAGATAAATATTTCTCATTAATTTTTGTGGGTTGTGATAAGTTATAAAAACAATTTATCACTCTTACTTAAGTTATTTTCAGTTTTTTGTAATCTTAAATTTGAAAATTGAAATTATCACTCTTTCAAGGTTGAGATCACTAATTTTACTTTAAAATTTATATTTATTTAATTTGTTTATTTTAATATTTAAAACTAAATGATTTAACAAACAGGGAAAAGTCTCCATCTTTTATTAATAATTGAAACTTTCCGAAGAATTATTAACTAAATAAGACAAAAGACAAATGCTAATTACATATGGAGGAGTGTCAAAGGTTCAAATCCAAATGTACACATTCTGCACAAGAATGCTACTGAAGAAAGCACATGGACACGTGTTCTGATAACAATAACATTTTTCCAACTTACGAAACTTACATGAGGGCATAACTGTCATCACAATAAACTGTTACCAGGGCTGATTATTATTATATTATAGCATAGTGAGACAAGGAGCGTTTGGTAACAATGGACTATAAAACATGGGCAGTTGGCAAGTCTTCTCGCTTCTGTTCAACGTCCCTTACCGGCAATGTGCAGAGTGATGTTTAGACAGAGAAACAAACTGAAACAGAAAGAGAGAGAAATCACAAAACCTCATCAAGGCAAACCATAAAGAAAGGAACATACGAGAAAGTCAAAAAACGGAGCGCTCTCTCTGTTCTGATTCTCTCTCTCTCTGTACTCTGCCCAGAAACTCTGTTTAGCAGTTTCAGAGGTCGTTTTCCTTCTAAATTTGGTTTCTTTTTCAACAGTTTCATCGTTTGAACTTACTCTGCTTGTGGGTTTACTTCATTTGATTCTGTATTGTAATACTGTTGATGGGTTTTTCCCATTGAGTGAGAAGTTTGGAGGTAATTTGCCAAAAAAGGAAAAAAAAAATAATGACTTGGAAAAGCAGAGGAGAGCTGTCTTCAAGAAGCGTTATAGCACAGAAATGGGCTATTTTCCTGTGCCTGGGAAGCTTCTGTGCTGGAATGCTCTTCACTAACAGGTTCCTAAAATATCTCTTTTTATTTTTTTTATTGTTTTGTAATTTTTGAAGATAATTTCATCTGGGCTTTTTCAGAATTTCATTAATTCGTTCTTTGAAAATCGTTCCAAGCTGTTTTCACTTTTCATGGAATTCTATCTCCACTAAGGATAATATAATTTTATAATTTCTGCTCTTGGATCTTCATATTATGATGTTTTCAAATCATTAATTCATTATTGAATCACTGCTTTTCAAGTTTTTAATTCGTTGACTCAGGAGACTTCAGAGTTCTTGAGTTTTCTGAATATAAATGATATTTTTGTTTACAAAAACTCATACAGGAGTTGAATAGATCTAAATTCAATTGGCAATAGACATGATTTGATCCATCTATAAATTGACTATTTATGACTGTTGAACTCTGGTCCAACACCTCTGCTCAATATTTGCCAATCTGGTTATCATTTAATGCTTCTTTCAGTCCTCGTTAGTGATGTTTACACCTCTGCACAATATTTGCCAATTTGGTTATCATTTAATGCTTCTTTCAGTCCTTGTTACTGATGTTTGCAATTCTATCCCTAAGTATAAACTATGCATACCCTACCCATTTGGAGGTGTTTTAATTTTTTCCATACTACATATCATCATGATGAATGGAAGAGATATATTTAAACAAGTATATATCATCTTTAATATATAAGTAAGAATTTTAGTATTAGCAATACTTCATTATATCAGATAAATTGCTGTAAACACTGCCATATTAACTGATTTATGAGGTATTTATTATGCTAGTTTTCTGATGAGAAATATGTGTGTAACAGGATGTGGACTATTCCAGAACCTAAAGGATTTGCAAGGACAACGCCAGTGGAAGCCGAAAAAATGAACTTAGTTTCAGAGGGTTGCAATACAAGAATAGTAAGTGTCACTGTTTTATTTCTTACTTGATAAAACTTAGATCCAATTTCTTCTTTTGTTTATTGGCTAAGATTGCTATATTTATGTCTGTTTGGCTCTCTATAGTTGCAAGAGAAGGAAGTGAAGCGTGACATTTTTGGAGAAGTTTTCAAGACTCAGAATGCCATGCAGTAAGTTACATAGACAATGTGTTATAAGTCTGATTGTTAGCATTCTGCATATCTGATTATCCTCTGTCTGATATTGAACGTAGAACTTTGGATAAGACTATTTCAAATTTAGAGATGGAATTAGCTGCCGCAAAGGCAGCTCAGGAGTCTATAAGAAGTGGTGCTCCTCTATCACTAGATCTGAAGATGGCTGAATCAACCGGCAGCAAGAGAAGGTACCTTATGGTTGTAGGAATTAACACTGCTTTCAGCAGCCGGAAGAGAAGAGACTCAATTCGTGCTACCTGGATGCCACAAGGTTCATAATTTATCCATGATTCACATTCCTAGTACTTTCTGTTACGTTTTTCTGGAAAATATGTTGTATCAAACTATCCAATTTGTTGGTTATGTGTCTGATGATTTGTTCTTGTGACAATCTGAGTATAGGTGAGAAAAGAAAGAAGCTAGAGGAAGAGAAAGGCATTATCATTCGCTTCGTAATTGGTCACAGGTAGCTGTTGAATTTTTTATTTTTGTTTTGTTGTCTGTGCACTTGTGGCATCACTGTAAACTATTTAATAAAATTTGCAATTATGTGAAATTTTTTAAAATTATTTTTTTGTCTGTATGCATTCAGCAAGTTGTTTCTTGGTACTCATGATTAATATTATATCTGTTCATTGCTGCTTGTACAGGCTCAACTATGATCTCTTCTTATTGTATCAGACTATGAGATGTAAATATTTGATATGAATAATAAATTGGACAATGTTTTTTTCCTGCTTTATCTAGTGCTACTTCAGGGGGTATCCTGGACAGAGCAATTGAAGCAGAGGACAGAAAGCATGGAGATATCCTGAGGCTGGTACTGATTATGATCCTTTCGTCTGTTTGCTTCTTCCGATCATGACCTCAGGCTTCCCAATTTTGTTATGCTGTACGATTTTCAATCCGCGTGCTTTATTTGTACAGGACCATGTTGAAGGATACCTTGAATTGTCAGCAAAGACAAAGACATACTTTGTAACTGCTGTTAGTTTATGGGATGCTGATTTTTATGTCAAAGTTGATGATGATGTTCATGTAAATATAGGTATTATAAACTTTTTCAACTGAAAATATATCAGACTGTCTAAACGAAATAAAATTTTTTAACTTTTCCCTTTTAGCTTAAGAATTTGAGTTTCCATTTTCCACAAAATGTTTTTACAAGTAATATCTTGTCCTATCTGTTTCAGCAACACTAGGAGAAACTCTAGCTAGACACCGATCAAAACCACGGATATACATTGGATGCATGAAATCTGGACCTGTCCTTTCACAAAAGTGAGTTCTCTTTTTTTTTTTTCATCATCTTTGTTATATTTGAAGAACTGGGAATTCATTCAACTTCAAGGTTCTTATCTGCCTGATTTGTTTCACAGAGGAGTAAGGTATCATGAACCAGAATACTGGAAATTTGGGGAGGCTGGAAACAAGTACTTCCGTCACGCCACAGGACAGTTGTATGCCATTTCAAAAGACTTGGCTTCTTATATTTCCCTAAACCAGTAAGTCCTACTTCACATCACATCAAAAAGCTAACAAATAAATGAAACAAACTTGTGCAAAATGTAGCCTATAGTGTGTTCCTGCTCATGTATGTTTATGATTATCTCAGGCATGTTCTTCACAAGTATGCAAACGAGGATGTCTCTTTAGGTTCTTGGTTTATTGGACTTGATGTTGAGCATATAGACGATAGGAGACTTTGTTGTGGAACTCCACCAGGTAAAGATTTTTCTTAAATTTATCATGAATTAGTGTCTTACACAAACATTGTGAACAAGAATTAATCTGGTTTCTTTAAGGATTATTAGTAGTAACAAGTTCTGATTTATTGAGTTGGTTAATGTTTCAGATTGTGAATGGAAGGCACAGGCGGGCAACATATGTGTAGCTTCATTCGATTGGAGCTGCAGCGGAATTTGCAGGTCTGCTGAGAGGATAAAGGAGGTCCACAGGAGATGTGGAGAGGGAGAGAAAGCTTTGTGGAGTGCCTCTTTCTAGCAGGCAATTTGGAGTTCTTCCCAACTCAGGAAGATTATTACTAGGCCTGCAATATTTCTTTTTCTTTTTTGAACTATATTTTTGTGAGTATAGAGAAATATGAAGATTGTAAACTAGAGGGAATGATAAAGAGAGAGGGCTTGCTGCCATGGACTTTCTGCATTTTAATAGAGGAGAATGAGCATGGCAGCAGGCAGAAGAAGAAGCAAGAGATAGTCACCTTCAATTCTTTGATGCTTGAAGGGCCAATCTGTATGTTAATAGTTTGCATGGCTTATCAAGCTCCTTATAAATATATAAATATCTTTGAGTGGGTATTGCTGCCCCCTCCTTTCCATCTAAAATTGATGTTTTTCCTATAAAGTTATATTAGTTATACATGCACAAGTTTTTCATTATCATTACATGATGTGATCAAGGGAGCTGTCCAAGAAGACCAACAAAAGGCTGAACCTATTCATGGGCCAATAACTCGAGCAAGGGCCAAGAA
>JANHAO010012836.1:0-16189 GCA_026873985.1 Saraca asoca | reverse complement strand
GTTTATTTTGGATAATGGCACTGCATTCTTCTATTAAGGAGATTGTAGCATTTTCTTCAATTTTTCTCTTGTTAGATAGAATCTCCTTAAGAAATTTTGCATAAGAAGGCCTCTATGAAACAACCTCCAAGAAAGGTATGTTGATGTGCAGCTTCTTTGATGAGATATTTGCCCCAGTAGCTAGGCTAGAAGCCATTAGGATACTATTACCTTTTGCATGTTCTAAGAACCTTAAGGTTTACCAAATGGATGTTAATAGTGCATTTTTGAATGGTTGCATTTTAAAGATTTATGTACAATAACCTCTGATTTTGAAGATCCTTTTAATCCAGACCATGTTTTTAAACTTTGAAAGGCACTTTATGGTTTAAAATAGGCCTCTAGAGCTTGGTATGATAGGCTGAGTAAGTTTTTAATTCAAAATGATTTTAAAAGAGGAAATGTAGATACCACATTATTCATATTAGAGAAAGGTCAACACATGCTATTTGTACAAATTTATGTGGATGATATTGTATTTGGCTTTACAAATGAAGAATTGTGTAGAAACTTTTCAAAATTAATGCAAAATGAATTTGAAATGTCAATGATGGGCGAGTTAACCATTTTTCTTAGCTTGCAAATTAAACAATCATCTAAAGGAATATTTCTATGTTAGATTAAATACATTGTTGAGTTACTGAATAAATTTCAATTTGATACTTCTAAACCAATAGGAACTCCTATGAGTCCTTCCTTAAAATTATATGCTGATTTGAATGGTAAAGGGTTGATCCAACAATATTTAGAGACAAGATAGGTAGTTTACTATACTTAACAGCAAGTGGACCTAATATTCTATTAAGTATTTGTGTTTGTGCAAGATATCAAACCAATCCTAAAGATTCACATTTTTTTGCTATAAAAAATAATTTTTAGCTATCTTGTAGGAACAAAAAACTTAGGATTATGATACCCTAGATCAAAAACTTACAGCCTTTTAGGTTACTCTAATGAAGACTATGCAGGGAGCAAAATAGAAAGAAAAAGTACTAGTGGCACTTGTCAGTTCATTGGACACAAATTGGTTTCATGGCATTGTAAAACATAAAACTATGTAGCCTTATTAACAACTGAGGCCAAATACATAGCTGCTAGAAGCTGTTGTGCTCAAATCCTTTCAATGAAATAGCAACTTTTAAACTATGGACTAAGGTTTGATAAAATTCCAATCCTTTGTAACAACCCTAGTGCTATAAATATAACTAAAAATCCTATAATGCATTCTAAAACTAAACAAATTCAAATAAGAGAGATATTACTATTGAGTTTGTTCAAGTGGACTTTCTATTGGTTGACATCTTTACGAAACCCTTAGATGAAAAGAGGTTCATGTTCATTAGAAGAGAAATAGGAATGATAAATCCAAAAGAAAGTGATATCAATTGGATGTTCTTACATTGTTTAATGTTTGCTTATTTGATTCTTACTATTTTTGATACATTTTTAATTTGTTTTGTTTGATTTCATAATGCAAAATCTAACTTAAGCATCGAAGTTTCTTAAGTTTGTTTTACAGGTATATGCGTTGGAGAAATGAGGTATATTTAGAGTTTGTATTACACTAACAAGAGATATTGTTGAACTTTATATAAAAAATAGATTTTTGTGCCTCAAATCAATTCAGAATCGATTCCAATTTTTTTTAGAAACGTATTAAATTGATTCATTAATCGATTCAAAGCCAAAATTTTTGAATTAGTAATCGATTCTAGAACCAATTCAACCAATTTTCTAAAGTCTTGGTCTAACTCAAAAAAATTCTAAACTTGTATCATGACTATACGAATTGATTCCATAATCGATTCAACACAAAATTTTAGCATTAAAATCATTTTTAAACTGTTGTTCAAAATCGAATGCATTTCTTATTATATATTATATCTTTTTTATTACTTAAATCCCTTATCATCTCAAGGGGAGCTATATGCTTTCTCTACTCTTTTTGATGTGCCAAAAAGGAGAGAAAAAGCTAAAAGCTTCATTTTTTACGAAAACCTAAGAAAATTTTTTTAAAATTAAAAATGAAATGCTATATGAAAGGGGAGACTATATCTTTCTTTCGCACCTTCAAAATTTTGTTTAAAACTTTGAATCTTATCTAAAATTATTTGTCAACATCAAAAAGGGGGAGATTGTTAGCCTAGGTCACCCTAGTCACACATTTTCCTTGGTTTTAATGTTGAAAAACAATTTTAGTTCATAAACAAGTTTTATATCAAGCCATATGCTTTAGTGTTTGTTATGTGCTTTACAAATTCAAAGATTCAAAGTTTGTGAATCGAGAGATCCAACTTTAGATTTAGGACTTCAATTTCTTTTTAGATCTTTTGTAAATAAATTCTAATCAATTTGATCTTCATAACTTTAAATATTTTTTAACTGATAGTTTGAGGAAGAATAAACCATTTGAAGAGAGGAAAAATCATATATTTTTCAAATAAGCTATTAAATGATCTTTCATAAATATAGATTTTGGAAAAACCTTTTTATACACTGAGAATCGATTCAAGAATCAATTCCTAGAAAAACTTATGAAAATCATATTAGAATCGATTCATCAATTGATTCATGAAGTAAGATTTTGAAAAAAATCTTGTTACCAAAGGTTAGGATATTTTCTTGAATCAATTTTGTAATTGATTCAAGATTTGTTCACAATAGACTAAGATTCCATTACCAAACTAATTCATTAGTTGCAACCATTGTGAATCAATTCATGAATCAATTTATGAACTGAAAGTTAGTTATTCTATTTGATTCAATTACAGCAGTAATAAATAGTCTCAACCACCTTCAGATTTCATATGATTTCATCTTATTCTTTCTCTCTTAACTATAAAAATTAGAGAACTCTTAGTGCTTACAAGATCATTTTCTTCCTCATTCTTTTTCTAAATAAAATTAATTGAAGATCAAATTATGTAGATTTTATAAAGGGAAACTACGACCAGCTCTCAATTTGGTATTGTATTCTTATCTCAATTTCTTTTTTATTTTGAGATTTTTAGGTCTTGTAGAAATCTCGTTTAGGTGTAGAAGAGCTTGTGTTAAATCTTCTGGATTACCAAGATCCCTGCAAATTCTTGTGTATTTATTTTGTATTGATTGGTAGTTCAAGAGCCCTTCAAATCCTGATGTTTTTTTAATTAAAGTGATCTTCTGGTTGAGGAATGATCCAAGTAGAGTAGACTTCATTTGCGGTTTCAGGTGACATTGAATCACTTTAAAAATCATGGTCTTGCTTACTTTTTCTCTTGCTCTTTTACATTTTATTACTGCATAATCAATTTTGATATACTTTACAATCTGCATAACATTAATTCAATATTTTGATGTGCTATTTACACAATTTAACAATTAAGTTTTAAAGAAATTAATTTGCAACATTAATTTTCCAAAAAAACATATCCATAAAAAGGTGTATACATATTCCTTCAAAGGAATAAGGGCAAGATCCCATTTTCATTTGTGCTTAACTCTGATTTGTGGGACCAGATAAAATGGAAATTAGAAATTGTAGAAGAGAAAGGCCTGTCTCATGAACATGGTATATTTTCAGGTTAATAACATAATTGGTGATGAAATATTCCTTGCTAAATCAAATTAATGAAATAAAATGCTTCACATCAGCAATGGATCTACAAAATTCCATTAGCAAATCTATTGCTAAATGGAAAGAAATAGTTTCTATTTTTGGGCAACTTTTTTAAAAAAATAATTTAATCATTTGTTGTTAATTCTATTAGTATTTTAAATTTAAAAAGTCCCACTATCAAGTTCCATTGATAAACTTGGTGAAAAAATTGGAGCTAAATTTAACAACAGAATTAGTGACGGAGGTAGTATTTTCCATCGCTAAATAGTAAATATTTTTGTCAAAAATTAGGCTATTCAGAGCATTTTTTTCTTATGGATTATCCATTGATAATGCCATCAATAACTATTTATCTCCAAATGGTCAAATTCTTGTAGTGATTGAGATGTTAAGAATTGAATTTATGAATGGATAGAAATTGATTTATGATTTAGTATTTGTTATGGGAATTTTCTGGTACTATGCAAGATGGGTTGGCAAAAGCCCAACAAGGAAGTCCAACCAGTGAAGGCCCAGCTCGAGCTAGCTTAAGGTCGCTAAGTCAAGCTCAGATCGCCTAGGAATGAGCTAGAGTTGCCAGACAATGAAGGGATGAGCTTGGGTCACTAGAGCAAGATGCTGGATCACTAGACATGATCCATGAACTAAGAATGCAAGACAAGGCCAAGACAAAGGTCAGCAGTGACCCTAAGACATGGGCTCTAGCTTGCAAGATGAAGCACATTGCCTAGCTAGAAGCCCACCGAGGTTGAGCACTGGGCAAACACTCGTTTGTAGATCTAACTTGTAGAGCTAACCTATAGAAAACAACTTATAGAGCCCACAAGGAGAAAGTAGTCTGTAAAAGCTGAATTGCAAGAGTCCAGGTTGTTGAATATATTTATTACTTGATGTAATAGATTTATAATTTGTTAAATTACATTTGTAACCTCTCAACCTTTATAAAAGGGGGAAGAGCGGATGCCATAGGGAGGGGTTTCACCTAAGAAATAAAATCATCCATAGACATAGGGGTTAATGATTAGAGTTTATCTTAACCACTTTAAAAAAAAACTCTCTTTGCTCTTGCTATTCTTCCTCTCCTTCTCTTCATCTCTCATTCATATAACCAGAATTACAGTTTGGGGTTTCAAGAACTTTTCTGGTTGGTTAAGATTTGGGCTTACTAAATTCCATCGTCAACATTTTGGCACTAGAAGGAGGGCCTCATTTGTATTTTGGTTCATTTTCTGTACTTTAGTTGATTTCTTGTGCAACTACAATGGTTAGAGAAAGAATCACCAGAAGCTTAAACACTCTGATTAGCCAGCCGATAGACACTCCTGCCGTCGAATTCACCATTGGTTTCCCCCTCCCCCTGAAACTCACTGCCAGCTTGTTGTTGCTTTCGGAATTGATGAGGCAAAAACATGCTAACAACCTTAGCAAGTGCCAAAGAACATGGTAAAAAAGTTGGTTGAGGCAGTTAAAGTGCTAATACAAGCACAAACCTTAGGTGCTTAAAAATAGGCTGAGATCATTGTGCAACTCCAGCTACTATGTCAAAGAACTCAGGAGGAAAGGTTAGCTAGACATATGTATTAACACTCTGACTTGGATTGCTCCACTAATCAGTGAATGAAGTCAGGAGCTTGCCAAACACACGAGAATTGTGATGGCTAGTGACATGAGAGCTTGCACCAGGCTGAGAGCTTGAACAAGACCAGTCTAGGATTTACTTCATGTCACTATTCCTATAATCAGGAAGGAAAACAAAGTCAACAAACCTCCAGCCAGAGATCCAGCAATGAAGAATTGCTTCAAAGAATAAGGTGGCTAGAGGAACGCGCGCGAACTCAAGATGATCAAGCTTATGATGGTGAGAACGTGCCATTCTTCATAGAAACTAAGCCGCAACCCCTTCCTTACAAACTCAAGATTCCCGTGATCTTGCCTTACAATGAGGATAGTGATCCTTATGACCACCTGGATGCATTCAATGTCTAGATGGACCTTTGAACAGCCAATCCTCTAGTTAAATATCGTGTCTTCCCAGTTACACTAGGAGGCATACCTTAGGCATGATTCAGAAGTCTCTCAGCTCATAGCATAAATAGTTGGGTAGAGTGTCAAAAGAAATTCACCAACTAGTATCGAGCATTAAAAAAGTAGCTTATGCCCCATTGCCATCTCACGATGATCTTCCAATGTAAGCATGAATCACTAAAAGATTACATCATTAGGTTTAGGCACGAGGCCTATTTTATAGAGAATCCCTCAAAAGAAAATACGCTAACAATGATCTTAGCGAAACTCCACAAAGATGGAAAGTTGTATAAAAGTCTACACAAGTCCCTTTCTATGAGTGAGCTACCAAATAGATTAGGTGGGAGGAGACATTTGGCCCTGGGAAGTCCGACCAGGCCAACAATGTCAAAAAGAGGAATGACAACTAGAGTGGTGAGGATAGTCAGAGAGGTGACTCAAGTAGCCAGCTCAGAAAGAGGGCTAAGGCTGTGCGACCTCAACATCAAGGTCACTATGAAAGCAAAGTTGACACCCAAGATAGGATTTTTGCCATAGAAAGAAATAGTTAAGATTTCGAGAAACCTAAACCCTTGAAAGCCCTTAACAAGTTCAGGGACACAAGCAAGTTCTACACCTATCACAATGAGGTCAGGCATAACACCTCAGAATGTTGGGCACTCAGGGATGCCATAGAGGACCTCGTTAGGAGAGTTCGCTTGCAAGATTATGTAGTAAATCCGTTTGAGTGGCAAACTCAACGAATTACTGATCGAGAGTAGGGGCTCTCAATTAGAACCATATTTTAATGTCGTAATATTGTTCAGAAGTTAATGAAAGCACCTCAAAATTTTCTATTCAATAATTTTCAGCAAAATGTTATACATGAAGGAAGTTATTCTGTGCTAACAAAGTCAAACTCAATATTCATTGCCAGCTGTTTAGCTAAGGCACCATATGTGCTAAACTTATTTCCAGCAAAAGCTATAAGCTTGCTAAGGCACAGAGGCACTAATACCTGAGCAACAAGATTGCTGTTTCATTGAGCAACAGGATTGTTGTGAGACTGAGCAATGAGATTACTATTCCACTAAGCAACAAGGTTGCTATGGAACTAAGTAACAAGATTGCTATCTCACTGAGCAACGAGATTGCTATGAAGCAAAGTAACAAGATTGTTGTTCTACTGAGCAATGAGAGTACTGGCAAGGTCAAACTCATAATGCCCATTAAGGAATAAGATTGTTGTGGCATGATCCACAAGGCATAGCTCACATGCGACATATTGCTCATAGCTTACATGTGGCCTATTTAGACATTCTACTTATTTCCAGGTAGGGCACTCTGGTGTTCACATTCTTTAATGACTAAAAATATGACTAATTGGTTGTCTAAACATCTTATTTAGCTGTGATTCATAGGAATTAATATTATCATTTGTGATATATAGAACGTCCAGCACAACATTCAAAAATCATGAAGAAAGCTCATCCATTAAAGACCTCACTTAACGAGGTAAATTTACATCAAAAGATTCAAAGTACAAATCAGAATAAGCCTACAGCTATCTTGAATCGAAAGGAAGGTTGGCTTCTAGGAAGAGAATTCTAAATAGGGAGGATCGGTGATCACACTGGCTCCCCAATTTTCTTCTTGTCTTCTTCCTCAGCTAAAATCTCTTTCTTAGTTGCCTCACCCCCAACATTGAGAATTCAAAAGAAGCAAAAGATCATGAATGGAATGGCTAAATTTCATAGCATAATCGTGAGGAAATAATTCAAGATCTGTGTAAGATCTCCTAAAACCCTTAAAAAAGAATTGTGCATGAAAACTTCTACAACAGGCCACACATGCCTCATCAAAAAGTCAAACCATTGAAAATATGGGAGGCTTAGCCAAAGCACCTATTAGGCCATTCTAAGGAAAGAAAGAAGGATTTCTTATGTCTTAAACAAACCAGCCAAGTGCCCTGAAGAATCTAGAGGATATCTGGCTATTCTTAATCGAACGGTCCAGAAGAAAACAAGGTTGCCATGCCAATAACTATAAAACATGTACAATAAGAAGTATGGCTTGATGCAGATGAAACAAAAGGCTGAAGCTTGAAAAGATAACACAACGAATTGAATGCAAAGACTTGACAACACTACAGAGTATGAATGTAGGCTTTTGCTAGCAAACTATAACTCCTAGTCCGTAAAGTGAACTAAGAGTTGGGGGCTAATTTTATGGGAATTTTTTGGCACTATACGAGATGGGCTGGCAAAAGCCCAATAAGCCAGCCTAACCAGCAAAGGCCCAGCTTAAGCCAGCTTGAGATTGCTAAGTTAAGCTCGAATCACCTAGGAATGAGCTAGAGTTGCCAGGTAGCAAGAGGATGGGCTCGGGTTGCTAGAGTAAGATTTTGGATCACTAGACATAATCCATAAACAAAAAGTGCAAGACGAGGCCAAGGTAGTAGCCCCTAGCTCACTAGAGATGAGTGTCAGCTTGCATGGCCAATAGGTCACCCTACTCAAGCTCAAATCACTGAATGCGAGCTCAATATTATTGGACAAAGGTCAATAGTGACCCCAAGATAGGCTCTAGCTCGTGAAATGAAGCACATCACCCAGCTAGAAGCCCATTAAGGTCGAGCATAGGGCGGACACTCATTTGCAGATCTAACTTGTAGAGCCAATCTGTAGAAAATAGCTTATGGGGCCCACTCACAGAAAGTAGTCTACAAAAGCCAAATTGCATGAGTCTAAGCTATCAAATATATTTATTACTTGATTTAATAGATTTACAATTTGTTAAATTACATTTGTAATCTCCCAACATCTATAAAAGGGAGAGGAGCGGATACCATAGGGAGGGGGGAAAGACATATTGTAACTTTGCTAAATTTTCACCAGAGAAATAAAATCATCTGTGGACATAGGGTCAATAAACAAACTTTAACCAAACCACGTTAAAAAACTCTCTTTACTCTTGTTGTTCTTCCTTTCCTTCTCTTTATCTCTCATTCATATAACCAGAATCACAGTTTGGGGTTTCAAGCACTTTTTTGGTTGGTTGGGATTTGGGCTTACCAAATTCCACCATTAATAGTATTGTTTTAAAGAACACAAATATCTTTTTAACTTCATGACAAGTTTACAACCCTAAGTGCACTTGGATCTAAAAAAGATATGATCATTTAACATGATGGAGGGACAAGGGAAGGTTAACATGGTGGAAGGATAAGGTGTAATTAGAGAGAAATGATGAAAGCAAATAATGAGTAAATGGGTTACATGAAGAAAGTTACCAATGGATCCTAACTTTAAATTGGAATTAAGAACTTTTGGTTATGTTACATGTTTGAAATGAATTACCTTACATGGATTTACCCAAACTCATATTATTATTATTATTATTATTATACTTCACTTGTATGAAACATATAGCTTACCCACTCACGTGCTTATGTAGCTTCTATAGAAGATTAGTAAATAAAGGTATTGTTAATTTCCTACTCTTACCCCATTTATTTTGGCATAGATTATCATGTGATTTTAACCTCTTCTAAATTAATTATATTTTAAATTTATAAATGACATAATTGTAAAGTAAGAAATGGATTTCAATTATATTAAAAATTAGACATTTTATAAATTTTATCTTGGATGGATTTGAACATAACTAAACAATTCACTTATTGCATTTTTTAAAACTCACCTCTTTTTTTTTTTTTTTAAAAAAAATGTTTTAGGTTTCAAAACTTGTAGCCACCTTATTGAAGATCAAAGACACAAGTATTGGAGGAGTATTTTGGTAGTTGAAATAGGCTATGGTTGCATGTGAAGTTATTTAGAGTCCACAATGTTAATGTCCACTGAATATTATTGCAAGTTCCATTGTATGGTGTTAGGTTTATGGGAAGTCATCACCGAATAACTTTCTATACTGGTCGTGCACCCAAATTGAGGTGTGTCACTTGCATAGAAAAATATGGTCAAAGGATTGACTTTTATTAATCATCCTAATCAATTTTGTGAAGGGTGTGTTTCAGGATAACAACATAAAAATTCCTTTATGTTTGGAAAGAATCGATATGCATCAAAATCACTTAAATTAATTCACTCTGATATGTGTAGCCCCATGAATGCAAATTACTATGAAAATAATTATTATTTTCTAATGTTTATTAATCATTTTATAAAAAAGATATGGGTGCATTGTTTTGAAAAGGAAGAATGAAGTTTTTACTATTTCAAGTAATTCAAGTTATGGGTTGAAAAACAAAGTGAACAACAAATCAAAATTCTTCATATTGATAGAGAAAGATAATACGTGTCCAAATAATTCTCTAACTATTGTAAAAATCAGGAAACAAAACATGAAGTTACCACACCATAACATAATCAAGTTGCAAAAAGATGGAATAGAACAATTACTGGCATGGCGAAAAGCATGTTGTAAGCCAAAAGTATGCCTAACAATTTTTGGACTGAAGTTATCTTATGTGTTGTTTATTTGCTGAATAGATCTCTCACAAAGAGTTTACAAATTTTAACACCTAAAGAATCTTGGAGTGGATACAAGCGTAATGTGAAACACTTAAAGGTGTTTGGATAGTCCCAAGTTAGGCAAGGCAAAAATTATAATATTTATTGTAATGGAGAAAAGACAATATTTATTGGCTATAAAGGTGATCATGACAGTGGCTACAAATTCTAAAACCCAATCACAAAGAAAGTCCTTATGACAAGAGATGTCATATTTGATGAATCTAATTTATGGAGATGGAGGAAGAAAGTTAAACTAATCCTAAACAAAATCATATTCATCTTGATCTTGAAGAAGATGACAACACATTATTAGAGCTACAACAAAATTAGAACAATCACATGTTGTAAGATCTAAAAGAATATCTTAGCCATCCACTAGACTTAGTGGCTATGAAGTATTATCTAATAATAATAATGTTGACGATGATGGTGAACTAGTACATTTTTCGATGTTAGCAAATAGTGATCCTATTTCCTTTGAAAAGGTTGTCCAAAATAAGAAATGGTTTAAAACTATGAATGAAGAAATAAAAGCAATATAGGATAATGACATATGAGAATTGACTAATTACCATGAGCTTGTAAACTCATTGATGATGAAAGGGTGTTTAAAAAAAAATTGGAGCTAACTAGAGAGGTAGAAAGTTATAAAGCAAAATTGGCAGCAAAAGGATACAAACAAAGGAATGGAACTAATTTTGTAAAGAATCCCTTCACTTATGGAAGGAGAAAACACATTAACACTCATTTTTATTCTCATAGATAAAGTTAGCAATGGAGATATCAAACTGGTTCATTGCAAAGCAAAAGATTACATTGCTAATATATATATATATATAAAGCCTTTGAAGTATGACTTGCCTATCAAGTTAGAGAAAATGATGAGAATGAAAGAATTTGAATTAAGAGGAGATGTTGAAGTTAATTCATACTAGTAGTTTTTAAGTTAATTAAGGTTAGGAGTTAAAAAGATTTATGTCTTATCATTAGAGGATATATCTTATTATTCATTAGGACTCTAATTTGAGAGTTTTATGTCTATTTCTTCATTCATGTATTTTTGTTATAAATAGGGTGATAAACATAAAACTCTCAAATTATAATATACGAAATCCTATTTATAAGAAAAATGTGAACAAAGAAATAAACAAAAAACTATCAAATTAAAGCCCTAATGAATAATAAGATACATCCCTTAATGATAAGAGATAATCTTTTGCATATGATAAAGTACCTGTTGACCATGGGATTTGGTTCGTACAAAGGACCCAAATCTCAGCCAACCGGGAGAGTTTAGGGAACCAATACTACTTTCAAAGTGTAGAGGGAAATGGACCGAGAGGAAGAAGGGAGTGAGGAGGCAGAGGGTTTAACGTGGTTCGGCCAAATCTGGGTGACACCAGACCTTACGTCCACAGTGGAGCTTTTATTGATGTGCTTGAGAAAATGATTTTTGCAAAGTTTCTACTTACAGAGTTATCTTCTTTCTTTTCCTTCTAACAATGTCATCCTATTTATAGAGGGAAGGAGAGTTACATGCATTAATTACAAGCTATAGTAGTGTTACATCAAACCATAAATTGAAAAGACAATGAAAGGCTACAATTCGGCTGCAACAGAGTGTAGACTGTGGGGTGGGCCCCCCTTGCTGGCTGTAGGCTTATGTTTGTCAGCACCTTTTGTTTGGCATTGCTGAAGCGACGTAGTGGGCTCGAATAGAGTGCTCAGCTACTCGGCCAGCTGATCTTGCGACTTTCTCATTGGGCCATTAGGTCGCTACCTTGTGAGGTGAGGCTTGCTTCACCGGACGGTGCCAGGACTACTTCACTGTGCCACTTTTTGATGGGCGACACGAAGCTCACTAAGTGCCTTTGGCGAGCCTGGGGCAGTGAAGTCTTGAGGCTATTTTTACATACAATATAAGCCCCCCAACTCCTGGTCTGCTTTACGGACCAGGAGTTGTAAGTTTCCGAGGCTTGATTCATATCTTTAGCTTGTGTCTTTCTTTGACTGAGATGTCATTTCAGGTGTCTTTCCATTTTGCTTTAGGCCATGCTTTCCTGTATTTGCCATTTTTGGCCGTTGGAATGGCATTGCTTCTCATTTTGGGCCGTTGCATGAAGATCAGGTCAGATACCTTCTAGATTCTTCAAAGGGCTGAGCTGGTCTATTTATAGCCTGGGGCATTCTTTCTTTCATCCCAGAGAAACTAAATGGAGGAGACTGAAGAGCCCTTTGTGTTTTGGTATCTTAGCTTCTGGCAAACCTTGTCGAGACATGGATAGCCTGTTGCAAAGCATCGGGGGACGTGGATAGCCTATTTCATGTGGCTTCATCGCTAGATCTACTAGGTGGGCTCCTGGGAGATCTTGTGTTGACTTCTGGCCACCTTCTCTAGTCGTTGCTTGTGGTACAGCTACTTGGCCAGCCAGCTTCTACGACTTTTTGATTTGCTCTGTGTCTGCCTCAGGAGGACGTGCTGGAGGAATAGAAGCAAAAGGAACTTTGGGGCTACTGCTCTGAGCCTGATGACTGGTAGCTAGCTTTTTGGCTACTTTTTTGTAGGAATTGTAGTGCCAAGCTTTCGGTCTTTTTCCCCTGATGTACTATTGCCTCGCTGGGTTGAGGTCTTTTTTGCTATATGAGCTTTCCTTCTTTTAGATACTGTAATGAATGCTTCATGCATTGCTATATATAAGCTTGCAATAATTAATGAGAATGTCTCTTTTTGGCCAATCGGCTGCACTTTATTTTTCTAATTACTCAGCTTGTTGTGAGTAAGAGAGGGCTCGCACGCAAGCTGTGCTCGAGAGATTTCATTTGAGTTATAAGGACTCGCCATATAAGAGCTATGGGTGGTCCTTCCCGTAAAAGCTACAACAATTTTGCTCATGATGAGGTGGAAACCGTTCATTGAAGTATTGTTTCCACATCCATGAGTTAGACTCAAGGGCCATCTCATCCCTGGATTTGGGTTTTTGTGACCTTGAGGTGGGCTCAGGGGCCATCTCACCCTCGGGTTTGTTTTCTTGGCAGCAAGGTGAAAACCATTTGCTGGGGTAAAATTGTGAAGTAGTGCATGAGAACCGTTCATTGTAGCAAGGTGAGAACCATTCGCTATAGTGATTATGTTGTAGCGAGGTGAGAACCATTCACTATAGTGACTATGCTGTAGTTAGGTGAGAATCGTTCGCTGTAGCAACTATGCATAGAGAAGTGAAAACCTTTTGTCTCCATGATATTTGGCAATTGGCTACTTGCATCAATTCAAAATACCATAGTTGGTACAATCGACAATGAAAGATTGTTACATGTTCAAAATATGGTGCTGATGGAGGGCTCAGGCTCTTGGGTGACAACTCACTGAGCCTGTTGAGCACGTTGCCCAGGTGGTCCTGCCATGTAATCTTGTAGTCGGTCCCTTCTGATGAGGCCCTCGATGGCATTTTTTAGCGTATGGCATTTCAAGGTGGTATGTCCAGCCTCCTTGTGATAAGCACAAAACCTACTTTGATCTCTAGACTTGGCGGGTACCCTCATTGGTCGAGTTTTTTCGAAGTCCTCATTATGCCATTATGTGGCAAAGATTTTGTCTTACGTGTCCAAAAGTATGCTGTATCTCTTGAAGCAGCCTTCGGGTCGCTGAGGTTTGGCCTTTTTTGTGAGATGTGGAGTAGGGTTGTTGTGACTCTCGTTGCCCCTCTTTTTGCTCGCGGAGGGACCACTATGGCCCCCTTTGTGCTTAAGTTCCTCTATTCCGAAGGTTTCTTCCCACCTTATTTGTTTGGTTGCCCGGTCATAGAATTTAGTGGGATCTCGAGCAGGGGTCTTGTAGAGGCTCCTGTACAACTTGCCATCTTTATGAAGTCCTACTGAGATAGCTGTTAAAATACTTTCCTCCAAGGGATTTTCCACGGAGTTTGCCTTGTGCCTGAATCAGGCCATGAAATCCTTGAGCGGCTCATCCTTGGACTGGAAAATCATCACAAGGTGGCAAGGAGGCACGAGTTGCTTCTTCAGCACTCGGTATTGGTCTACGAATTTCCTTTGGCATTCCCCCCAGCTGCCAATGTTGCACGCAGGGAGGCACTTAAACCAAGCATGAGGCGTTGCCCCTAGCATGGCGGGGAAGACGTGACACTTCACCAGGGGATTAATTGTCTAGAGGTCTATTTGAGTATTGAACATATCTAGGTGGTCGCCTGGGTCGCTATTCCCGTTGTATAGCGGAATAACGGGCACTTTGAGCTTCTGCGAGAGAGGTTCCTTCTCCATCTCCTTGGAAAATGGTGAGGTTTCCTCATAGTGAGGTTGATCGCTTTGAGGTTGTGGGTGCTTTTCTAGCTATTTCAACCTTTGGAGAACCTCTTCCATTGCTGGATGCTGGTCTTCGTGCTAAGGGGCTAAGCTTTCTGCTCGCTGTGAGCCCCCCAGTCACTGGCTATCACCATCACTGTAGACTACTCTCTAAGCTTCCTCACGAAGTTGCTATAGTTGTGCCATGACCTCTTCTTGTCTTTGAGCATTTTATGCTTGTGCCTGAGCAAGCACATTGACAGTTTCAGCCAATTCTCTGACTGTGTTTTCGAGTGCCGATTGGGACTGATTGGTCATTTGGGCCTCTTATGTTTCAAGTGCAGTAGTGTGCTACTGAGAAATCAAAACTGTAGAACCCTAAGTTGTTCTCCATGTGGCCATTATTACGCTGCAATGGAGACTTTAGAGAGCAGATGGTCCCCATAGACGACGCCAAAATATTGACGGTTGGATTTGGTTCGTATGAAGGACCCAAATCTCAACCAACTAGGAGAGTTCAGGGAACCAATACTGCTTTCAAAGTACAGAAGAAAATGGATCTAGAAGAAGAAGGGAGTGAGGAGGCGGAGGGTTTAACGTGGTTTGGCAAAATCTGGGCAGCACCGAACCCTACGCCTATGGCGGTGCTTTTATTGATGTGCTTAAGAAAATGATTTTTACAGAGTTTCTGCTTACAGAGTTATCTTCTCTCTTTTTCTTCTAACAATGTTATCCTATTTATAGAGGGAAGGAGAGTCACATGCATTAATTACAAGCTACAATAGTGTTACATTAAACTATAAATGGAAAAGACAATGAAAGGCTACAATTCGGCTGCTGCAGAGTGCAGATTGTGGGGTGGGCCCCCCTTGTCGGTGATAAGTGAATAGTATACCTATAAAAATGATGAATATCACCTCTTAATTAGTTGTTAATTTGTGGTTTTTGTTTTACTTTTACTTTAATTTTGTTAGTTTGTTCTAGGTACTGCTCTAGTTTGCTTTTGTCTTTTCAGGTTAGTGAAAAAGGCTCTCAAAGGAAGATAAAAAGGTGAAGAATGAAGTACACTTGGGTCAAGAAGAATTAAGGAAGAAGATATAAGAAGACCAAGTTGAAAGTGCAAAAGAAAGCAAAAAAGAACCAAAAATCTAGCACGAAACACGGCCTGGCCGTGTCCCTAAACATGCCCATGTTCCAAGCTAGTTCATGCGGCCTTCTAGAAGATAAAAACAACCCGAAACACAGGCAGGCCATGCTGAAGGACACAACCATGTTCTGAGACTAGAAGAGCCTATAAATAGCCATCCAAGGAGATGATTGAGGGAGCCATCAATTACTATTGTTTAGGTCTTTTAGAGTCTGAGTTCTCTAATTCTTTTAGGAGTTTTTCTCATTCTAATTAGGATTTCTTTCTTTTCTTTATTGTTCTTTCAAGAAGTTTGAGTTACATTCATCTATTTCTTTTCTTCTTTCTTATTTACTTTCTTTTATTTTCTTTGTCATTCTTGAACTTTATGTTTTCTTTTATATTAATGAATTGCACTTTTCCTTACATTATGTCTGAGTAAATTCTTACTCTAGGATTGTGATTAGCCCACCTATGAGTTTTTAGGCAATTATTTGAGCAAAATGCTTATTACAATTATTTAGCCTAATTGGTTTGATTATTATGCCTGCATAAGATAATTTGCCTGATCAACTTATTATCTAATCTTAG
>JANHAO010012835.1:0-16158 GCA_026873985.1 Saraca asoca | reverse complement strand
AATAATATTCAATTCACAAAAAATATTTAAAATAAATAATACATGTTAATATACATACACATACTAATTAATTAATTATATATTACTAGGCTAACAAGTTAATCTACTAGGCTAACCCAATAGTCCAATAGAATCAGGTTAACAGACTAACCCAATAACCCGATGGATTAACACTTATCAATCACAGACGCTTGTCGGATTGTGTTATTTCAAGCCAGTCCTTATCAGGTCGGACCACTGTTATCATTTTCCGTACCAGTCTCAATCCCAAATCAGACAAAATTATATCAGTTCCAGATTAACCCATTAAACCCAATCCATTTTGCCACCTCTACTAAAAACTTAAATAATGAATCTTCTCCGGTCTTATTCTATACAAATCTTCAAAAGAACCTTTGCAGTTGCAGTTCGAATTGACACTTGTTGGTCTTCCTTTGATGCCCTAGTAGATAAGCACAAGAAATTTATTAAAACAATTCACTAAAAACTAACATTACACAATTCATGGGATGGAATCAATTAGTAATAGTACAACAAAATAACCATCAGAACTGACAATTCTTGCCTAGCACATTTACCTAGGCTTGTCATCATCATCATCCCCAGCTTCTCGCTTCTTGTCAATTTCGCTCCTTACCTTGTTCAGCAGAGCATAATCTAAACCTTTGACCAAATGTGTGTGCTCCACATCACCTGACCAATATCAATAAAGCCAAAAAAAGGAAAGAAAAAAAATGCATTCAGTAAACATTTCAATGAGTTATAATCCAGAAACTTTAATAGTCAGTGAAGGGATTTAAGATTATATTCCTTTTTGTGAACAGTATACAAAAGCTCATAAAGTAATACGATTACAAATCTCCAAGGTACTTGCTCTTCTCAATGGATAACTTGTGTGCATCAGCTGATCTACAGAAGGTAATTGAAATGTTAGAAAAAGCAATCAATAGCATAAAGTGGAATGCATACAATATATATATATATATATATATAGTTAGTGTTGAAACAATATAATATGTCATCACATATACAAGAAGATGAGTTACTGTAATTCTACAGTTCCAGGAGGAGCAACTGCATGAAATCCCAAATCAGTTGGCTCATAATCAGGATTTTGATCTTCTCTGCGCTCTTTAGCACGATCTCTATATTTTGGTGGCTCTGGCTCTTCTGCTTTCTCTTCCCTGTGCAATTTTCAATATCAAAATCACATACTTATCATATTCTACGAAGATCACATGTGCCCCTCCATTGAACACGGGTCTTCACATTTTGTTAGCAATTTTCAATAAAATATAAAACAGATATCACAAATATGAACATGAATGCAATTATTTTTAGCCATTCAATGCCCATTGACATCAAAACAAACTGAGTTGAAAAGCAGCTTCTAAACCAGCAAACCGAGATGCTTTATGCATGAGTTATATCATGAATGAATTAATCACCGTCAGAAACCCAAACTGAAAAACAGAAATTAAAAAAATAGGGAGTTACCTCGCCTTAGTTGATATACTGACACCTAAAACTTCAGTCTATAGGAAATGTTCTATAAAATCAAGCACATCAGGTATGATTCACAACAACTATGATGCAAAACAGGAGCTTAAATCAGGTGAAATCCAGATAAATTTAACTTACTTGCGACGAATAGCTTTCTCTTTGTAATGCTTCTTTGACTGCGTCATTGTAAAAGCAATCTATATATTGATGGTAAATTTTGAAGCGTATCTTCCTTCAATATAAAATTGAAAGCTGGAATTTCCACTTCAGCATGTGAAGTTGCATATCATTCGTGTTCATTCTGGTTAGGGTTTTGTGCTCTACAACTGGAACGACGAAGGATTGGGCAAATATGAAATGACATATGTACCCTCCTATCCGAGAACGACGTGAAATCGTAAACCGGCGAGAGTCTGGTACAGTTGGTTAAAAACTTAAAATGCAGGTAGGAACGCGCCATGGGCAGTTAAACGCGCCGTGTCACCTCGTTCTTCTTCTGTGTTTGCTTGTATAGCATTAGTTTTGAATTTACATAGACCTTTGTATTTTTATTATTAATGAATTATAAAATAGAAGATAACTTTACTAATAAATTGTTAATATATGAATATTTCAATAAATATTGAAGATCATGAAAATTAAACTTGGCCTCTATCAGTGAATTATTAATTACACCATATAAAATAGTCTTTTATATATATATATATATAATTTTGGCACTCTAAATTAACATTTGATTTTGTTTCTTTTAATTTGTAAAATTTAATTTTGGCTCATATAAAATTTTAATTAACAATTTTAGTTCAATTGTATCATATTGTTAATGAAACTATATGCATAACTTATTATCTTCTATAGCGGAAAAATGTAAAATATCCTTTCAATTTTGTGTAGTTGAATTTTGTTCCATTAATTTTGAAGAATTACAAATCAAATTCTTTAAATTATGCAAAATTTGAAATTAACAGTCATCATTAACTTAACTAGCAATTTTATTAAATTACATGATTTTTCATAAATATATTAAATAAGAATTAAAATATTATTGTATGTTAGTTTATCATATCATTTTTGCACATATAATTTCCTAACTAATTTTTAAATATTTAATTAAATTATATATCTAATTTAATTTCTATTAATTATATAGTGTAATACCTTAAAAATAAAATAATAAAAAATAAATAGAAAATATATAGCTAAGGGACCAAAGTTGAAGTCTTAAATTTTTTGTTGGGGCTAAGTGGTAATTTTTTCCTTTTGCAGGAGAACCTTTTGGAAGTTGTTGTTGGGTCAATAGGGGTTAAAACACAAATTTTCCCATTTTACTTTATGTACATTTTCCCAGCTAGCTCCTTTTTGCTCCATATGCGTGCGTCCAGCGTTCCTGAAGCTTCCCCTATGTTGTCATCTTCCTCTGATCCATCATCTGTCTTTGTTTTCCTCCAATTTTCGTTCAACGCTTGGTTGCCATCTTTCATCTCTGGCATCTTCCTCCAATGCCTCTTCTCTTTGATTCAACACGGTAACTTATCTCCTCTGTTTTAGCTGGTTTGGCCAACAACTCACATCGACTCACCGACAATGTTCCAGCTCCAACTGAGCTACCCACCAATTCTTTAGAAGCTGGTAAGTACTCCTAAATCATCAGATTTATTTTATAGTAATCCTACATCAAGTTTTTCAAGATAATTTACTTGAAACCCTCACTTTTCAATTTGAAGAAAGTTGAAAATTTCCTTGATGTTTTGTGTTGTTTTGCTTCAGTGAAGTTTCTATTAAAGGATCAAGCACACAACACCAAAAAATTTGGAGTTTCAGCTGAAAAATCCAAGTAGGTAGTTTTGTAATCAATTTGAGAATTTCAGCTTTAGATATTATAGTCTAATACTAGTATAGTTGTGCTTAATTACAGGACTTCAGATTTATGTCCAAGAATTTATTTTGATACCATTTATTCTTGAATAAGCTGAACAATTCAAATTTTCAAGTTAGGTGATTTAACACTTCATGATCTTTCCTTTGGAAACTAACTAGTTAAGAAGCCTCTTCTCTTGTAAAATCCCATTTGTAGTATGAAATAATTTTATTATATAGTATATTATGATTCCTTTTAAATAATGGAATTTTCGTATATATTAATGTGGTTTTGAAAGCCTATTTGTATGTTATGTATGTATATGAAAATGATTTGCCATGATAAAGATATTCATTTTTATCTTAATTTATGTTATTGGAATTGATGATTCCATTTTTCTATGTGATGAATGAGTATGAAAATGCTTTAGCGTGTTTATGTATTTTATGGTAAGTATTGCTTACCCAAGCAAGGATTTTCATATGCCGTAATGTTGCTATTTTGAAGTTTGTGCTATATGATATATTTAGAATGTTGATTTGAGATACTGGATCCATTGAAAAATTTATTAGTAACCTTCAACTGCACTTATGAATATATGAATAACCCGAGAAGGAATGAATAAGGGGGAGAAATGTAGGGATATATATAAATTCATAAGCATCCAATAGATGTGTGAGATGTCTTATGATGATGATTATGTTTATATTGTGATGGTTACCTCTTAAAATTTATTCTTTGGGAATTCAGTTGAATGTTTTGCTATGTTGAATTTTAATGAAATTTTAGATTGCTTATTGTCTTTTTCTTATATTTACATCATGATGATTACTTTCATAATAACATACTTTGATGCTTATTTTTATGTTATTGAATATGATATTTTTAATTACTTAACTTTCTTGATGAATGAAAGCTTTCAAATCTATTTTGAGATCATGGTGGTTGTACAGGTAAGCTTATTTTCATAGCTATATACTTTCGAATATGGTTTATAAATGAGGTTTTAATTTTTATAGGATTCTCTACTCACTGAGTTTCTATGAAACTTACTCCTTTCTTGTAATATTTTTCAGAGCCCGAAGATACACCCATAATCCCACCACCTTATGCTAATCAAGATCTGCTTGTTGATTGAGTAAACCACTCTTGCGGAGATTAAAGGTATAATAATGGTGAAAATTTTTGGCTGTTGGTAGGATTATGTTTGCATGTATTTGGTTGCTGGATGCCTAATAGAATATGGACTGTGTAATCTAGGCCACTACATTTTGTTGTATTATTGTACAGGTTGTGATGGTTATGTAGCCCTTTTTGTTTGTAAAGGCTTTATGCCCAGATATATGAAAAATAGAGAAAACTTTACCAAACTTTCGATAGAAATGGATATGTATATATTTAGTTATGTATTGATGTGATGTGTCTTGGTATGTTATCTTGCATTGTCAGGCTTGTAGGATTTTCCTAATAGTGACCTTCTATGTCGGTCACGTTCTATAGATTGGAGCGTGAGAGTTGTACATATTTGGTTATGTATTGATGTGAGTGTGTCTTGGTATATTATCTTGCATTGTCAGGCTTGTAGGGGGTTTCTTAACGGTGACATTTTACAATGGTCACATTCCATGGATTGGGGCGTGACAAAGTTGGTATCAAAATATGGTCTAAGGATTAGATGCATGATTAAAGGTCTACAACTATCGAATTGGAATAGGCATATTGAGTTTATGTTAGTACACCTAGGAGCACGACACATGAATGAGGATATGTTGACGCCCATACCATAAATATGTGAAAAATCTCTGCATTACCTAAATCTTTCATTCCTAAGTATATAAATGTATTTGGACCTTACCTAAACCAAATTCCCTATCTAGCTTCCCCATTTTCTCTTTTGCTTTATCTTGCGCTCCTTTCTATTCTATAAAATCAATCAATGTGATTCAATATCTAAAGGAGGCACCGATGTTCTAATTGCCTTTCCAATGTAGATCTAGAGAGTGGCAGAGTTCTAGAATCATTTGTTTGGGGATATTGAAGTAAAGTAGAGATGGAACTTAGAAAAAGACTACTTTTATTTTTTAGACCAGAAAAAGGAAAAGATACATAACCTAAAATGTATTCACTAATAACATAAGGAATAGTCTAAATCCATTAGCTAAACTAGCATTTATTTATTAAAGCTTCAGGAATGATATGACTGAAGGGCCTGCAATAATGATAAAACATATAATTTTGCAAAGCACCAATGTGACAATCATATCCTTGAAGAAGATAGATAATATCTTTAAGCAAAATATGAAAAACATGTGGTGCAAAGAGAGGGTGCTTTAGCATATGAACTATATGCTGGTTTGGCAGGATGAGATTAAATTTTCCAAGCACTTTCAAAGTTTGACTCTGCAGCTAAGAGCCAGGAACATTCTACCCTTTTTGCCATACCTAGGAATTTTGTTCTACCTATATAAACCTTGTAGCAGAAGGCTATTATCTCTATATGCCAACAAATATGTATCATAATACTATCTACATTGATCCCAAATCTACCTGTTGAAGATAAAAACATGCATTTAAAATGAATTGCCTTCAACTCTGCCCAAGTGAGGAATTGTAGAGCTCCTCCTCTTGTGAGAAGTTTAATGTTACATTAAATGTTCCTTGGACCAGTGCTTGATTAGATTTAAAGTTTGCATTGGATTAGGCTAGATTTTCTCAAATCTAGCCTTGTTCGTCATAAACCATATTGCATGTAAAATGACTACAACAGGGCAAGTAAGCTGTAAGTGTATATGAGGATGCTGCTATCCTTATTGAAGACATATGGGAAACTATGATGTTACATCTTGATGCTGTAGTGAGGACTTCTTACTAAGAGAGAAGCTCCAAACTAGATTGCCCTTGCAAACTCACATTGAACAAAAATGTGAGTTTCCTCTTTTTTAGCTTACTGGCAAAATGGATAGAGAAAGGGGACTCTAATTTCTCTGTGATTAAGAGCCTTAGTTATTGGTAATTGATGATGAGCAAGTTTCCATAGAAAGATCAGCATCTTAGGTGGTAAGGGAAGTGCCCAAAGGTGTTCCCATGGAAAACCAATTTGGTACTAAGTTGTAATGGTGCTAGTGAGTAATTGATAGCCTTTGTTAACAGTGTAGGGACCTATGGTTGGCCCTGTCCACACCATTAGTCATTGGCCCTAAAAATAGATATAGAGATATGAATAATGTAATTTGTAGTCTCTCTAGCATAGTGAACAAACACTTGGTGTTTATTCCAACCATATATAATAGGATGAATAAAGTCTTTGGCAAAGTTGAGTTGTTGAGGAAAGTTTGTTTGAGGCTGCTACTAGTATTTACTAGATAACTTAGTTTGATTTCCTTTAGTTACTTGCCACCTCAACCTATTTGCAATCATTTTCCCCACTACTTGTTCATTTTTTGATCTCCAAGTTGCACAGGAATGTGTCTGAATAATACTTTCTAATGAGTCTTAGCCATATTTTATGATCATTAAGTGAGCCATAAGAGATTGGGGCTTTACAAGTAGCTTAAAGACTAATAGGATAAATAAAGCCTTGTTTAGTTATGCAGGAAATTAGAAGCCATAGCCTGCAAGTAGCAGTAGTGGGAATCCAAGAAAAAAAAACTATAGAAAATGATATACCCATAATAGACAAGTCATTTGGTTTTGATGCTACTGTTGAGGAGGCTCAAAGAGTTATCAATGCAGCCTATGTTAAAGCTGAAAGCTATGAGATTGTATTGGCCTTGTCAAGTTGATAGGCCACTATAGTGGTTCTATAACAGTGTATGCAACTCTAGCCAATAGAGATGTGGACTATTGTTTGATTCCTAAGTCACCATTTTACCTTGAAGGTTCAAATGGACTCTTTGAGTATATCGAGAAAAGGCTTAAAGAAAATGGCCATATGGTTATAGTCATTACTAAAGGTGCATGTCAAAATTATACAAAGAATGTGTATAATAGACCTTCTAGTAGATTACCAATTAAAGCAGAATGCTGAAAATGGTTTGAACTCACATGATATAACTTCAGCCCCCAAGTCTGAGAATGGTATGTGTTGACAGTGGATTTTGGTCAGACCCAAATTCGGCTAATGAAAGGGATTCTTTAGGGACCCAAGCTACTCTCCAATCGTTAAGACTATGGAAGGGTGATGGATGGCAGGAGGAAGAAGGAGAAGGGAGAAATACACAAAGGGTTTAACGTGGTTTGGCTAAATCTAGACGACACCGGACCCTACGTCCACGGAGGTATTTTTATTAATATGAAAGAATATTTATAGAGTTTTGCTTTGATATGGCTTCTGGTAGAGTTTCTGCTAATGTTCTCTCGGCCTCTTTTTACAATGACTCTAGCCTCCCATTTATAGAAGCATAGAGGGGTACAAATAGAACTAAATTAACTGTGTATTTGTTACATTAAATATTAAATGTATAATACTGCCTAGGGAACTAGAGACTGGCTTCTGCAAGCTACTTTCTACAAGTGGGACCCAATGGCTACATCTGTAAAATGGCGGTGCAAGTTGTTTATTGGCTTTATGCTTAACTTCAACGGGCTTCTAGCTGAATGAAGTTGCGTCCTAGTGAGCTTGACCTTGTTTGTTGAGGATACGACTGGCTCACAACTTTGAGCTAGTTCGACCAGTGAGCTCGGGTCTTTAGCGAGTCAAGGGCTTCTGCAGATTGATCTGGTGAACTTGTCCCTAATTAGGTTTGGCTTTCCCTGGGCTTTTGGCAGCCCACTGTACAGTGCCAATTTCTATTCATAACATTAGCCCCCTAACTTTCAGTTCGCTCTACAGATTGGAAGTTAGACTTCTACTAGCAAAAGCACATGTAGCGATGATATATTTCAAATCTGGCCTTTATCTTCGCACACTTACTCTCCTTTGCGAGGTGCGGCTTCAGCGACCTGGGGCTTTGTAAAACTCAGAGGGTCGCTTGGACAAGTTTCCATAGCTGGGCCCTTATCTGGCCCATTCCAGATCTAAGTCTGGAAGATACCTTTAATCTCAGTCGTGGATGATTGTGTAGTCAAAGCCTTTCAAATTAGAATTGTTGTTTCATTTTTCCAAGCAAAATGTGTCTTATCGTTATTAGTGTGTTGGCCTTATTTTTTTTCATGCCATTAAATGAAAGTGGTTGGGGGTTTCCTTTCAGATCCTTCGGCTCTTTCAAGCTGAGCTTATTTAAAGCACGAAAAAACCTCTTCTTCTCTCAGAGAGTGTCGAAATGGAAGCTCCAGATAAACCCCCTGATATCCTAATATTCTGCTTTTTAAGTGAGGCATATATAGTCTGCTGTATAAGAAGCTTTGAAGTCCACACTTTTCTTGTAATATGGAGGGATCTCGTACAGATCCTGGATTACGTCCTCACAGTTGTGAGGTTTCTCTTGTTCTGCCACTTCGATGGACTTTCTCAGACTCTCCCAAGGCTGAAGGAAGAAAGCTGGGGACTTAGGCAGGTCAGTGAGCTTCTAATCGATAGAGGTTTATCCCTCAGTGGCTTGCCTTTTGATTGGTGAGAGTTTTCCTTCTGCACGCCAATCTTTCTTCAAAGAGAACTAGATATAGCTTTTTTTGACTTGTATTTTGACTCTTTCTGACGTATATGTACTTTATTGAGGCTTTTTGATGAATAAAATCTTCTTTTCTTCTTTTAGTGTTCAACTATTTGTCCCGCAATTCTTAGACAACAAATGTTAATTTTGTGCATAAAAATAATCAAATAGCCAATCGACAATGTTTTCAATCAAAAGATAAATTTGATTTGAATGTAAATGAGTAGTGTGTGAGTAGGCCACATGTCATTAAAGTGCACGGTAGCATGAGAGCTGCAAAATTTAGGTCTCATGATAGCTATGAAGTTTAGTTCATATGCATGTGATGGCTAAGAAAGTTGCTCGCATGCACGATAAGGTTACAATGCACGGTGGCTAAGAAAGTTACTCATACATGTAGTAAGATCGCTGCACGTGCACAGTGGCTAAGAAAGTTACTGGTACGCACGAGCTTTTAGATCGCATGAGAGCTACAAAGTTTGATCGTATAAAAGTTGTGAAGTTTGATTGCATGAAAGTTACGAAGTTTGATTGCACAAAAGCTGTAAAGTTTGATCGCATGAATTGTGACGCTCGATAGTAACTTGAGACTTGGTTTGCAAAGTATGCATATCAAATCAAATGATTTCCAAAATTTCAGGATAATCTACATGGGCCAATCTACACAAAATCTAGGATGCTTCTGCCTATTGGATTACAAACTCAATGTATGGTTCTTACTATAGCTGGCTGCTCTTGTTTGGGGTCCCACTGAGGTCAAAGGGACTATTGTGCCACAGGCCGCAATACATACTCTCTTAAACACCTTCTTTTAATTAGGTCCTCGATAGCATCTGTAAAAGCTTGACAATTCAAAGTGTTATGTCCCACTTTGTTATGATATACGTAGAATTTGTTCGTATTTCTGCCTGCACAAGGTACTCGCAAGGGAGTAGGAGTCCTGAAATCCTTTTTGTTTCTTTCTACTGCATAAATCCTATTAGGAGTATTCGACAAGATACTGTAGTGTTTGTGATGAGCCAAATGCTGTGGTCGCTCCGTCTTGGCCTTCTTTGCGAGTTAGAGGTTGGTGTCACTTTTTACATCCTCATGACTATTCTTCCTCTTATTTTGACCTGGGTTATCCTGCTTAGGCTTTTTCGCACCAAATGTCTCCTTCCACTTGATTTGCTTAGTAGCTCAATCGTAGAACTCTTCCAGGTCTGCTACTAGAGATTTGTATATACTTTTATATAGCTTGTTATCTTTGTAAAGTCTGATAGATATCGCTGTCAAAATACTTTTGTTAGATGGGCTTTCCATATTATTGATCTCGCACCTGAACCGAGCAATATAGGCCCTTAAAGACTCATGCTTATGCTAAAAAATTGTGGCGAGATGGTAAGGGGGTGCAAGCTGCCTCTTTAGCTCCTTATAGTGGTCGAGAAATTTTTGCTGACATTCCTCCCAACTGTTAATACTACGGGTCAGAAGGTTCCTGAACCAGGCTCGGGGGGCATCTCCCAATGTGATGGAAAAAACACAGCACTTGATCAAGGGATTACTTGTTTGAAGATCTATCTGATTATTGAACATGTCTAAGTGATTACATGGATCACTGTCTCCATTGTAGAGCAGGAAAGTGGGAATTTTGAATTTCTGGGGGAAAAGCTCCATTTCGACCTTCTTGGAGAAGGAAGTTTATTCCTTGGCATGACTCCGATCACCTCAAACTCAGGGGTGTGCCTCTAATTACTTCACCCTTTGGAGCAATTCTTCCACCATCAACGACAATCCTTCAGATCTCTGCCTTGAATTTTGTTAGCTTCTCGTATCCTCCTTGTTGTAAGGGGAACGATTTGAGACGTGCTCATGACTGGCTCTATTCGAAGTTCTAGCTCACTACTGTTAAGGGACCTTTCTAAGTGCGATGAGCTCGGCTTGTCTTTGCGCACCACAGACTTATGCTTGAGCCAGCATTTGGAATGCTTCAGCCATCCTCCTCATTGAGCCTTCAAATGCTTCCCAGCACTGGTGCCATACTTGGGCTTCGTTGGTCTCGTAGGTAGTGACACTGGGCTGATAGTGAATCGGGGAAGCCAAACTGTTGGTAATTCTGATGGTAGAAGAACTTGTAGTGTGGCCTTCTAGTCGATTGACAACAGCATCCGACTTCCTAATAGCCTTTCCTCTCTCCATTCTAATCTGAACAGAATTAACCAAAGAGAAAGAGAAACAATCAGAGAATAGAAGGGTCTCACTAGGTGTGCCAAAATATTGATAGTGGATTTTGGTCAGACCCAAATCCGACCAATAGAGGGGGTTCTTTGGGGACCCAAGCTACTCTCCAGTCATTAAGACTATGGAAGGGTGTTGGATGGCGGGAGGAAGAGGGAGAAGGGAGAAATACATATAGGGTTTAACGTGGTTCAGCTAAATTCGAACGACACCGAACCTTACGTCTATGGAGGTATTTTTATTAATACGAAAGAATGTTTACAGAGTTTTGCTTTGCTATGGCTTCTGGAAGAGTTTCTGCTAGTATTCTCTTAGCCTCTTTTTACAATGACTCTAGCCCCCCATTTATAAAAGCATGGAGGGGTACAAATGGAATTAAATTAATTGTGTATCTATTACATCAAATATTAAATATACAAGACTACCTAGGGTACTAGAGACTGGTTTCTGCAGGCTGTTTTCTGCAAGTGGGACCCGATGGCTACATCTGCAGAATAGTGGTGCAAGTTGTTTGTTAGCTTTATGTTTAACTTTAGTGTGCTTCTGGCTGAATGAAGCTGCGTCCTAGCAAGCTTGACCTTGTTTGCTGAGGATGTGACTAGCTCATGACTTTGAGCTAGTTTGACCAGCAAGCTCGGGTTTTCAGTGAGCTGAGGGCTTCTGCAGAGCGATCTGGCGAACTTGTCCCTAGTCAGGTTCAGCTTTCCCTGGGCTTTTGCTAGCCCACTGTGCAGCGCCAATTTCTACTAATAACAGTATGTTTTTTAGCTCTACTGACACTTCCTAAATACAGCTTCAAGTAGCAGCACATGGCTCTATTTTGGCTGAAACATTAACAAATGAAGGTGTTGACTTTAACACCATAGGTACAGTTATGCAAAATCTAATTGTTAGTAGCCATAATTCCCATGTTGAAACTTAAGCTTGGGGATCTAGTTTAATTTCAAAACTTAAAACAGTTGGCTCATATCAATTAGATGGTGATGAATCATATGCCTAAGGTGTTGCACCAACTTAGACAGTGGAACCTAATAATTCTTCTACCTTGCTTGCCTAGCCTCCTCCTTATATATACTAGGTTGATGCTTCTTCTGTTTAGTGTTCTTCCTTATTTAGCAGTAGAAATCTAATAGGGAATTTCCCCATGCCTAGCTTTCCTGGTATGATTACATCTAAGCCTTGGAGACACACTTCACAACAGTAAAACAAAAGAATGTGAAACTTGAGCCATAGTTAAGTTTAGTACAACTGAAAAGTAATGATGCTGAAAGAAAAGTGGCAAAATTCTGAGTGAGGCTAAAGAAGAAAAGAATATTCTTAATGGCTAAATGTAGGAGTATGTGGAAAAGATAACTCAATTGGAATCTGCTTTAAGCCAATCATCTCTATAGAGTTCACAACTTGAGAAGGAGCTAGAGATTACCAAGGACCAATGTTTTGAGCATGAGGACCAAGCAAGTATGAACCATCAGCATAGTAAAAGACTAAATTTGATACAAACATTTCACTCCAAATTGGATGATGCTAATAAAAGGGTGAAAGAGTTGTAGTTGTAATTTGAAGTAGACAAATACAGAACTCGAGAACTTGAACAGCAGAAAAGCATGTTGGAAAAAAATGTAGTGATTCAAAAGTAGATGCCAAGAAATATGTTGACAATATCTCAGCCTTGACATCAGACCTTGAGGCATTTCAAGCATTGACATTAAGCCTTGAGATTGCTATGCAAACAACTAATGAGAAAGGAAATACAATTGGAGGAATCTTTGAATATTGTGACAAATGAAGAGGGTAACTTCAAAGAAACTACTATTGGGGAGAATTATTCTAATTTCATCAAGCCTGCTAAGAGAAGAATGTGAGGTTCTCTCTCCAGATATGCATGTTTTGAATGATACCATTAAATAGGAACAGAACACCTGTGAGCCTATGGCTGGAGAAATGCATGCTGAAGAGTGATTTGAAGTTTCTTTAGTTAAGCTTAAAGATGATGGTTTTAAAAGATGTTATGACATTGGATCCTTTGTGGATGCCATAAAATTTGAGTATGAAGATTTTAAAGATCAAGAACAAGTGGCATTATAGGATCCTTTAAGCTTACTTTCATATAAAGCATTAAAGCATAAGGACAATGACTTGAAGGATACTGACACCGTAGAGAATCATTCTAGTTTTGATGCAACCCAAGTATTGGTAGAAAGTAACATTACAAAAAAATTTGCCGTTCATGGCCTTTTTTTATGTATTTAGCAGTGGTTTTAACTACCACAAACACCTTTAGTGATGATTTTCAAAATCGCTGCAGATTCATGGATCAGGAAGTATTAATAGCGGTTATTTCTGTACTTAGCATCGATTTTTGTAACCATAAAAAAATTAAAAAAAATGCTTTTGTGGCAGTTTCTTCTGCATTTAGTGACAATTTTGTAGATTTTTTTTTTTAAAAAAAATTGTTTTAGCTGTAGTTTTCTCTTCATTTAACAGTGGTTTGCAAAAAAAAAATTTTAAAATTATTTTTGGCGGCGATTTTTGCTGCATTTAAAGGTGGTTTTTTAAATTTTTATTTACAAAAATTTTTATAGGGATTTTTTCTGATTATAGCGATGATTTTTTGGAAAACTTTTTCAAAAAAATCACCACTAAATGTGGTGTTTCAGATTTTTTTTTTGTTTCCTTGTCTTAATTTTTTCTTTATCTATTACCCTACTACAAGAATAATTTACAATAAATGCATACATTTTAAACAAATGAAATTGAATACAAATTTTATGTTAATAATAAATATTTAAATATTTATTTGTCAAACCTTAGAATTTAACAACCCTATACATAATTTAACAATCAAAAGGTCTAAATTAAGGCTATGTGTCACAACTATTATGGGAAGAGGGCCTTGCATCTGTAACATATCTGCTTCCTGCATCTGGTAGTTGTAAAATAAAATTAGAATAAGTTATCATACTAACCTTGAAAATCATTCATATATAACTATTGTATGAAAAAATCAGGAAAGTCCTGCTAATACATCTTGGACAAGTATCGTGATGAATTCTTATAAATTAACTATAACCTATCCTACTTTCCCAAATCACATGTTTGCAATACTATTATTATGAGCACATTGATCGCACTAAGTTACTTATTGAAAGTAAAAGGGTTAAGTGAAAGTAGTTAAATTAAAATTCTATGAACCTACATAGCCAATACAGTAATAAATATAGTAGAATACAACAACAAATATAGCAAAATATAGTAAAAAAATATAGTAGCAAATACAATAGAAAATACAGTAGTAAATACAATAGAATCAACACAAAAAATCCAATTCATAGAAGCTAACTCTAACATATGACTTATATGCTGGAAATACAACAGCAACGAATACAGCTAATCCATCAGCAACAATCAACAAACATAGTAGAGAAAAGAATAAAAATTTACTGGTGGAGGGTAGGCTATCAAATTGGCAATTTCTTCAGGCACTATCCTAAGCATTTTTTTGAAACACTGATGTTAATGCTCCCTCCATAGCCAATCGCCTTTCATGTTCAGAAGTTAACTCTGCCTCTAAACTTTAGACTCTTGCCTACATCTCTTCATTTGAACTAGTGCCATCGAATATCGTGCCATTAAACTACCGAGAAGCTTTGTCAAACACATTTGAAGGGGATGATCTAAAGCCCAAACCTCAAACCCGTTCAAAGTGCTCTTTCCTGAATATCTTTGCCACGACATCATCTTATGACATAGCCTGAGATTGCAATGAATGGTCTTAGGATAAGATCTCTTCAATTTGCTCCTGCAAAAAGCAAAATATCCACTTTGTTATCCCATTTGTGAATATGTAATCCTATAATATAAAACATGAAGCAAAAACTAGCCCCTTTGTCTTTGGCTGCTTCATTAACATACGTGCCATCTGGTTTCTTATGAACATGAAACCATAGATCTATTCTTCCTATCAGACGACCTAGCTCTTTAGCCTACATGAAAATATATATCAATTTAGCTAGTGTATCTTAACTTAAATAATATAATAGTAGTTAAATAGGAAAGTGAGAAACAAAATCAATTCAGCCTTCTTCCTGACAAAGTTTTTAGAGACAACTGTGTGTGAGACTAGTTGCTTCTGACAATTTGATGCATTTTTTCTACACATTTCCTACAAACGTGAAGGAATCATTATTAGCAACCTATGTTGCATGGACACTGACATACGGACATGGGAAAATGTGGACACGGACACGGAGATATGACATTTTCAAAAAATATAGGACACAGACACGTGGGGGATATTCGTAAATAATAAAAATATAAGGGTATATTTGTAAATATTAAAAATATTGTGCTTATTTATAAATATATATTGTAATCATGATTTTTTCATATAAAAATAAGTACTCATAATATTAAATAACAGGGCATAACAAATAATAAGCTGGAAATCGAGCTTGACACGCGTGTCAAAATAGGGAACGAGTGTCTGAACTTTTTAAAATTATGGACACGGCTTCGACACATTTCATGTCGGTATCGATGAGTGTCGGTATTGAAAATGTTTATGACACGCAGACACAGCTGCTATATAAAGTGTCGGTGCATCGTAGTTAACAACATTTGCATATATATTTTGATTAAATAATGTACTTATAGTAGAAATTACCTTATACTCTTCCTCATTGTTCTTGTCAACAAATGTCTTCCGTTGATCCCGAGGAACTCTATCCGGGACCTTTTCATACATTTCCTCTAAAGTCAAGGAGGAATCATTGAACTCATGCCAGATCCTGCCCTTGAAGTTCCTCCACTTTCTGCCTAGGTTCTTAATTGTCCAATTCCTTGCAAAAGGATCTAGCATGTCCAAGTGAAACCTCGACTTTAAAGAATAAACAAAATAACTTTTATTAGTTTATATAATGAGTATGAAAACAAATACATATAAAATGCACAATTTTTTAACTACCTTGATTTCTTTATTGAATACTTCAT
>JANHAO010012834.1:0-16164 GCA_026873985.1 Saraca asoca | reverse complement strand
CAAGATTCTACAAAAGATCTACATTAGATTTAGGATTTTATTTTGATTTTTTAGGATCTTTTGTAAGTGAATTTTTCACAATTTAACTCTAATTATTTTTCTTAAAATACTTTTTCAAATGCGGTAGTTTTTAACCACTTGAAGAAAGCTATAAAAAAACTATTTTTTACTTCATGAATTGATTTACAGCATCAATGTGTACATAAATCTGTATTTCATGCATCGATTGTAGCATCAATGCGTACATAAATCTGTATTTCAAACACTGATTATAGTATCGATTCATAAAGTAAAAAAATAGTTTTTTATAACTTTCACATCAATTACAACATCAATGCGTAAATCAATTCATGAAGTAAAAAATGGTTTTTTTATATCTTTCTTCATGTGGTTAAAAACTACTCATTTTGAAAGAGCATTTTAAGAAAAATAATTGGAACTAAATTGTGAAAAATTCACTTACAAAAGATCCAAAAAAATAAAAATAAAATTCTAAATCTAATGTAGATCTTTTATAGAATCTTGATGAACTTTGAACCTGCAACCATTCAACAAGCATTACAGCACATAATCATAATATGATATGATCAAATTATTTTTATCATCAAAACAAAAGATAGTCTAGCTAGATAGGCTAACAATAGATTTATGCATAAAAAACTATTTTTTACTTCATGAATTGATTTACGCATTGATGTTGTAATTGATGCAAATAAAGGGAGAGATTGTTAGATTTATTAGTATAAGTCATTCACACTTCTTAGTTTTGATGTTAATAATTTAACCACTTGAAGAAAGCTTTAAAAAATTATTTTTTACTTCATGAATCAATTTACGCATTGATGCTGTAATTGATACAAAAGCTATTAAAAGTTATTTTTTTACTTCATGAATCATGTTATAATCAGTGCATGAAATATAGATTCATGTATGCATTGATGCTGTAAATGATGCATGAAGAACAAATTACTTTACCAAAAGTTAGGAAAAATGGCTACTTCGATGCTATAATTGATGTAAAGGCTGTGAACAATAGACTATACTTTAATTACCACACAGTTGCAATAGTTATAATATCCTGAATCGATGCTATAATCGATACAACAACTTAGTTTTTCAGTTACAGATGGTTACAATAGTTGCAACAGTGCCTTTTCTATATAAATGGTTATTCAAAATTTTTCGTCATCATTCAAGTGCGAAAAACTATTCTCTCATCTCTCTTACCTCTACATTTTTTATTTGGATTGATTCAAAAATCCTGGAGATTTCTTGTTCAAGATTCACATAGTTTTATTTGAGATTTTCATCTCAAATCTGGTTTTGTATTCTAACCTTTATCTCTATTATTTTCTTTTAGATTTTTGGTGATAGAAATCTGGTTTCTAGGTTTGGAAGACCCAGTTTAAGTCTTCTAGGTTGGCAAGATTCCTGTTTAAATCTTATGTGTGTGTTTAGGTTTGGAAGAGCCCAATTTAAATCTTCTAGGTTAGCAAAAAGCCTATAAAGTCTTATGTTGTATAACTAGTAGTTTAAGAGCCTGATTAAATCCTGACATTTTTCATTAATTGAAGTGATCTTTCAATTAATGAAATATCAAGTGGAGTAGACTTGAATTGCAATTTCAATTTAAGTTGAACCACTTTAAAGATCTATGTTTCCTAATCGTTAGTTTTTCTACACAATTATTTTCCAATTTCTGTAATTTTGGCTTCTATAATATTAATTACTGCATTATTATTTCTACTACATTATTAATTCATTTTGTGATCTAATTGATGTTAATCCTAAGCTAATTTGTTGTAATATTTATCTTTATCATCTTTCTCTTGAATTTGTCAAAGAAACCAATATAGTTGTGTAATTTATTAAAAAGAATCCAAAAATAGATCTAACGATCTAAAGGCCAAGATCCAATTTTTCATAATTCAATTTAATTTTTTAATTCTGGGACCTAACACATCACATTTACATAAAATGGGATTAAAAGAAGATGAGCAAGGAAAATAGGCTAAAAAGAGGTCAAAAATCAGTCAACCAATTGGAGAAGCTCAATTGGGATATCTGCCAAAGCTAAAGCAAGAATAATTGAGGTGGTTAAAAGATTATACAAGTATATGATCGAACAAATGGATAAAATAGCAGACAACCAAGAAATATAGTTTGACCTCATTGAAGAATGCATGTCTCACATGGAAGAACAAAACTAAAAAAGAGACAATGAAATCAATGAAAAGCTTAAATCACTTGAAACTCAAGTATAAGAGATTAGACAGCAATTGCAACAATAGGAAAAAGAAGCTAAACTTCAAAGGATTGATTTGCCTCCTACCGAGTAGTTTTCTTTATGCTATCTGGTTAACTTACTATTTTTATTGTATCCCTTAGTCCTATTCCCCTGCTTTCATTGTTAATGTTTTTAGACTATATTACAATGCTGTGATATAATTTGATTATGATTGATATTATATTTTTGTTAAGGATATTACATTTTCAATTTAGATATTATTTTATTCTGATGCTTGAATACTGAATGTTTATATATAATTTTTGAATTTTGGAACTTGATATATAAATTTTGACTAAATTCTAATATTGTATCTTGACTGAATTGATATTGTATTCTAATCTAATTTCATTCAATTTTAATCTTTTTCATACATATTTTTTATGCATTATTACTTTTTGATGTGTCAAAAGGGGGAGTAGTATAAAATTTTTAGATAAAATCCTATAGATTTTAGATAAGATCTCAAAGTAAAAATGATGAAGTTCAAATGTGATATTATTTTCAATTCAAAAGCAGGAGCCATATAAAAGAGACATAGAGACAAAGGAAATTTAAAATAAAAGAAAATGAAAGTTAAGAAGATTGTTGTAAAAATTACTAAGTTTCTTATCAAATGAAAATTTAAAATTTAAAAACTATTTTTTGATAAACTTTGAATCTCATCTAAAATTGTTTGTCACCATCAAAAAGGGGGAGATTGTTAGCCTAGGTTACCCAAGCTATAGATTTTCCTTGGTTTTGATTTTAAAAAATAATTTTAGTTTATATTATTATCTAACAATATATTTTAGTGTTTTGATATATTTTATAGGTTCAAACTATGTGATTCAAGATATCCCAAATTAGATTTAGCAATTATTTTTATTTCTATAGGATTTTTTATAAGTGAATTCAAATTAGATTTGATTCAAACAAAATTTTTTTTACTGATATAATGAGGTATAAATAAACCACTTGAAGAAAGCTAAAATCAAATATTTTTCAAACAAACTTTTTAAATGATTTTTTCACAAGTGCAGATTTTATAAAACTATTTTACACTTCCTGAATCAATTCACAAATCAATTCATGTTGAAAAAAGAATTGATTCACCAATCAATTCATGAAAAAAAGTTTTGAAAAATATTTTTTATCAAAGCTTAGGATTTTATCCTAAATTTATTAAGTAATCGATTCAAGAATCAATTTCAAAATGCTATGATTTGATTTATAAATCGATTCATTAGTTGTAACCACTCTGAATTAATTTCACAAACTGAAAGTTAGTTATTTTGTTACAAACTATTACAACAGTTATAAAAACCCCTAACCACCTTTCAATTATAATAGATTTCATATTTTTCTCTCTTCTTCAAGTGCAAAATCACAAAGCAAATAGAGCTAAATCAGATTTGCCTCTACCTTATTACATTTCTCAATGAAAAGGATTTTGAGTCAAATCTCTGTAGAATTCACATTAGATGTTTGAGATTTTCATCTCAAACTTTGGTACTATATCTCTTCCCTTATCTTGATTTTTCATTTGAGATTTCTATGTTGATAGGAATCTTGTATAGGTTGGCAAGAGCTTATAGAAAATCTTGTGGTTATTTTAGGTTTGGAAGAGCCAAGTGAAAATGTTTTAGGTTATCAAGATCCCTATTGTAATTCTTGTGTAAAACTGATAGTTCAAAAGCCTATTTTAATCTTGATAATGTTGTAGTAAAAGTGGTAAACTGGTTGAAGATTATCCAATAGAATAGACTTGAACGGTGGCTTTAATTCAAGTTAAACCACTTAAAATTCTTGTGTTCTAAATCTTTATTTTTTTGATCTTGCAATTATGGCATAACTTTCTAAACTCTATTTTTCTACTCTAGCATCTCTAAATTCTGCACAATTATTGTTTTGCATATTTACTGTATAATTTTCTACTATGCTTCTTGATACAAAGCAATTTATTACATTCTTGTTAAAATCAAACTGAATTTATTTTTTAATTAAAGGAGTATATAAAATTCCCTAATAAAATAAGGGTAAGATCCATATTATTCAATATATCTTTATCTGGGACCCTCATTCTTAAACATAAATGGAGTTAAAATAATACTCTTTTTATTATACAACTACTCTCCATAACCACATAATTTTCTTTTCAATCTTATTTTCCTAAACACTCCCCAAAAAGCCCGAAGCCCTAACACTCTATTTTTCTCATTTCTTCCCTTGTGATAGCTAAATTTGAGAGAAAGTTTAAGAGAGCTTGTCATCATGCCAACTAGCTATCCGTCATTGCCTCTCCTCATCATTGGTAGTTCTTCATCAATGTCATTCCCCATTCATGTTCTTTAGCAGAAGTAAGGGAGACTGAAGTTCTTAGCTAAAGCTAAAGCTACCAGTAGTGACCAAGCCCTGTCCTTGCTCTACTTCACCATGTTCCAGCTCTAGCTAGCTTGACATCGCCACCATCTCACCATGGTTACTATCTCTTCTGCCATGGTTGTTAGGTTTCAACTTATCCTTTAGTTAGCCTGATTAGGGTCCATTCTAGGTAAAAAAAAAATTACTTATGTTGATAGTCTTGAACTCTTTATAATAAATTATGTTTACTAATAGGCTTACTTGAAGAAATTGAAAAGTTGATGCTTAGGATTTCATAATTGTTGTGAGTAGTTGAATTGTAAAGATAAGGCTTAATGTTTAAGATGGTAATGAGTGAAGTAGCTTGAGATGGCAATACAAAAGATTCCAGTAATAATTAATCAGATTCTATTTTTGGAAATTAAGAGAAAGATTGGTTAATGTAGGGAAATTTTAAGTTCAAAAGAAAAAATTGAGTGATTTGTATCAAGAATAGTTTAAAATAGTTTTTAAGGCAAAATCCTATATTTTTATTGCTCTAAAAATTCTAATTTACCTTATTTCAAGTTTGAATCAATTTGAGTAAATTTGAGTTGTTTTGGAATAACACTAGATGTAATTGTGGGAAAAGATAATGATATTAAAATTAGACAACTTTCATCAAGTATAGATGATAAATATCAATTTCTAATTGTGGGTTATCCTTTTAGTAATTGCAAACTATGGAAATGGTTGTAAACAGACTAAAGTAAAGGTTATGGGATTGCCAGTTTAGAAGGGATAGTTTAATTAATTTTGAGATAGTCTTATCATAATAGATTAGAGGGATTCATTAATAAATTGAGTGTATAGGGTATCTTGGTTATGTTTTGGATTGGAAATAAAGTGATTCTTAGGTATTTATAAGCCTAAGACATTACATTTAATTTATAGTAAATAGGTAAAATTGTGGAAGTAGATTGTTGAACCTTGATGCCTTAGAATTTTTTGCAAAATTTTAAAACTCTAGTTGATACTATTTGGGGTTGATTCCAAGTTGTTCTAAGGTATCTCTAATCCCCTCATAGTGTCTTGTTTATCATATCTTAACTTAGGTTTATTGGTAGCTTGATTGGAGTAGATTTGGAGCTCAAAACTCTAAATTTTCTACCAATCCTAAATAACTATTTACTGTAGAGAAAAATTCTGTTTTGTGACTATTTAGGGATAACTTTATTGTGTTAATGAACCCTATAGGTTGGCTTATTGTTGGACAACATTTTTGGAGACTAAGATCCTTGGCTTTTGAAGGAAAGAATGAGTTGAGACCCTATAATGAGATGTTGGTTGTATTGAGTAGTTGAAAGCTCCAATACATCGTTGAACCAAAATATATAGAATGACTTTGTGGAAGTGAGGAAGGATAAAATTGAGTGCTACCTATTATATCTTTTTATTTACTATATATATTTATTTATTTGGAACTTTTTCTTTTAGTAGTTTGAACCACTTGGCATCATACAACCCTTACCAAGCAATGTCAAATTGCCAGAACCACATGGTACCCAAGTAAGAACATGATTTCTTCATGAAGGCTTGAAAACTAGGTTCAAAGAGCTTAAAAATGTAAGTGGATGATTTGTCCCTTCCTTTTTACATATCCTATACTATAAATTAATTTATCTATTATTTTGGAAATCTTCTTTTATTTATCATATAATTATAAAATTATTTGAAATCTTTTCTAAACGAGTCTATTAAAAAAAGGGAATTTATGCATCACAAGGCATATTTTCTCACACATGTTGGATGTTGGAAACTCTTACTAAGTTCATTGAAATGACTTGATTTGTCAAATGTTCATATGTGAAAGGCAATATCTTATTTCTTATTGTTCATGAATGAATGTGTTTTATGGAGAAAGCTTGTCACTTATTTTTTTTTTTTTTTTTTTGAATTCATGAAAAGATTATATCCTTAGAGATTTCCCCTAGGAAACCCATAAGTGTGCTTAGAAATCAATATGGCCTTATTATATGTTTCAAGGGATAAGGGGGAGTTACATGTTTAGAGGAATAAGTAGAATAGGAGATACTATATTATAAGGATGGTTGACTATGGAAACTCCACTTGGGATCCTAAAGGTATGCTGAAAAATCAATTGAATATTTCATATATATATATATATATATATATGTGTGTGTATGTGATATAAACTTTGACATATGCCTATTTATCATAAGCATTCAGAAGTTAGGATTTTCATATCATATATGGAGTGTCATAAAAACTTAGTTACTCAACAGTATGAATTTCCATGAGTGTGAACCTTGATTTTCATTATCACCTATAGTTAAATTCTTGCAACTTTATGTATGTCTATTTTCCAAATTATATGAGTTATATCTTGAAAATTTATTAAATAGTAAAAAAGCAAGTTCTTATGTTATCAAAGAATGAATCTAGTTTACAAAGAGTTTGATATTTGAATATGTGTGTGTGCGCACGAGCGCATGTCTCTATGTGTGTGTGTGTGTGTGCGCATGTGTGTGTATATATATATATATATGTGTAAATATTTATAGCTTTACGGGTGTGTGCACACATGTTAATATTTTGAGAATGTGTATTTTCAAGTATTATTAGTTTTTGGTAAATTATTCACTAATAGAGCTTCAATAAAACCCATCCACTTTCTATTTTAAATATGTTTTATTTTTAGGAAAATAGACTTGTCAACCTTCATTCTGCCTTCAAGTTGAACTAACCTTGTTGGAGATGGAAGACAATGCTTAGAAACTTATAAGTTAGTAGTTATTGCATGTGTTGAGACTGCATTTGTGTGCGTATACAGTTGTTGTAAGGTGTGTACGTGTTGCTATTGTAAATACAAGTTCTAGCAAGGGTTTGTGACTATGGCAAGCATCCAAAAAATAAAGAAAAATTTGTCAAACTTTTGTTAAAATCTTTTCTGTTAGCAAAACAAAAATTACAAGCATTTTTTAGAAAAATTTTAGCTATTGTCTTCTTTAAAGTTTAATAAGAAGTGTTCATTGAGAGAGTGTATAAGGCTTGTAGGAAGTGCCCACCGAATGTTTTCCTACACTAGTTGCACCCTAAGTTAGGGCATGACAAGCCAAGTGATTGTGACTTTCATCGTATGGCCAAAGATTTTTATTACTCTGGCTATAGAGATATCTAAATTTTACTAAACTTCTAATATCTAAATATCATGATTTGATGAATGTCAATTAAGATACTAAGGAGGCTAAGCAAACTAAGGATTTGACTCAATTAATTGATAAGCCCACTCTCACCTAAGAGATGCCTCACATTGAGCCAAGGACAATTTTATCTTTTGTGGCTATGAAGATGGATATTGATGCATCCATCTCTATTCATATGGATGCCAATGTCGTGGGATATGATTGTACCATTTTTATGATCAAGGACAACATCACGCAATTCTTAGGCATGGAAGAGATAAATATATCTTACATCCAAGTTTTTGAATTGTGAGTTTATTTTTACCTTTAAATTCATAATCTTATTTATATTATATAGTTCAAAGTGTTTTGTTAATCATTTCCTTTATTTCCTTGTAAAGGCTTCTACATCATGAATTTGTGTTGGATTTCTACATCCACATTTACTTGCACCAGTAGGCTCTACCAATGAAGAAAAGGCAAAATATATCTCAAATGTTATACAAAAAAAAAGAGGCATTGTATTTTTGCACTATATATCGAGTCATAAGTATCTAATGTGATATTTGATATTTGGTTATTATAGCCATTAACTTGTTATTACTTATTTGATATTTAGTTATTATAAGAACATTGAATGCTTTGAATGATATATGCCAAGCAAAATGTTGTTTACTAGCTTGATCCCTTAAGGCCTCTAGTCCACAAGAATATCAAAACCTTGGTTGAATCGTGAGTTATTTTATTATTTGAAATTTGGTTTTCAAATTTATATTATATATGATTTAAGCATACTAGTTTGTTGCATGAATCTAATTCAATAGATTTATTAAGGCTTATTATATTTTGGGCGGCAAGAAAAAGTTTTTCCTAAAATGAATCACCTTAAAAGTAAGTTTTTTTAATCATATTGAATACCTTTTATAAGCATTGCTGAAATAATTTTGTATTTGATTGAAATGTTTATTTATATTTTATTTGTTGCAATGCTCTTATCAAACAAAAAAATGTTGAGTCTGATACTTTCTATCAAGGTATATGATTATAATAATAACTCAAATAAAGATAAGTCACAACGATCCACAAAAGGTATAATAGTTTGATTTGGATAGTTGATATATGGTTTGGATATGTGATATATGGAAATGTGATTGGTTGTTTGTATATCTATTTTGCAATACTTTCGAGAAAATAGTCCATACACTCACACTAAAATTGACCAAACTTGAAATTAGTGGGCTAAGTTTCTTATATCCTTTTGTGAAAGAGGGGAATAAGAAAATTGTAATATTATCTATTTTGTAATTGTAATGAATTATAACGCACATCTGTTTTGTTGTAATGAATTAGTAAGTGTCTTACTATACTATGTTGCAATGAATTAGTAAGTTATACTAAAGTAATCTTTAAAAAAAAAACATATTGAGAGAAATAAAGTTAGTTTTTTTATTAAAAATTGACATCAATTTCAAGGTAACAATGATGTCTAAAGTGAATAGTTAGAGAATAGTCTCTTTTAGAAAAAAAAAATGTTGAGAGAAACAATGTCAATTTTTTTTGTAAAAACCCACATCAACAATGTCAGTTGCTAGACAATAACTAACATCTAAGTAGTTAGAGAATAGTCTCTTTTTATAAGAAAAAAATTAAAAGAAAAGATGTCAGTTTATTAATAAAAGACCAACGTCAAATTTGATTTTTATGTTACAGATTAATATATTAGAGTCTCTATTTTTTTTTTTCAAAACTCTTATTATTTTACCTATTTTTACTTATGAATAAAATTTATTTTGTAATGATTAAATTTATATATATTATAGATTTATGAACAAAACTAATGTCAAAATTTATATATTATAGATTTATATATTAGAGATCTCTATTTTTTCAAACTTTTATTATTTTACCTATTTTGATTTATTAAAAATATTTATTCTCTAATAATATATTTCAAGAATTTAATAATATTAAATTTTGACTAAATAATTCAAGAATTTAAGCATTTTATTTGTGGAAATTGTAATATATTATTTAAGAAAAAAAATGGACAAAAATAAATTTAAAATAAATGAGACACATTGCCATTTCCTGTGTTTTAAAAAATGACTAATTAGTCAAAAGATGTTAATTTTTAATATAGATCAAGAAACTAACATTGAAAGTCTCCACTCATTTTAAAATAAATGAAATACATTTGTAGGAATATGAAAATTAAGTAGTAGAAGTTTTTACACATTTGACTGTCACTCTCACTCTCTTGTGGGCTTGATATCATGGCTCTCTCCCCTTATATCTCCGACAATTCAAAGGCACTCTCACTCTCACTCTCTTACAAACCACAAAAGCATAGCTTACTATCACTCTCCCTTTTTTTATGGTTCAAATTGATTTTTTTCATCTCACTCACTCTTTCTCTCTCTATTTCGAGGTAACAACTACTTTTCTTCTTAAATTTTATTAATAATTGATGTTTATGTGGATGAGATGAATTATGTGTTGATAATGTTAGTTGTGTACCCTAGTGTTTGTTAATTTTGGATCAAAATAATATATATAGATATATATGCTAAAAATTAAGTGCAGGTTTGAATCATAACTTTATAGTTCAAATGCCAATTAGAATCGACCTAATTAAATTCATAGTAATACTTTAGAACAAATTGAAATATTTTCAAAATTTTTTGTTAACTTGTGTATTTGTTGAAATTTAGATTGGATAGTTATGGATCGCAAGTGGATGTCTACTGATTAATTGAGTGAAGAATATGGGTTTAGGAGTTTATTAGATTTGTTGTTGATTAACATGCTACAAATAGTAATGAGATGATTAGGTGTCCTTATGTGAGATATTGTTATGTTAAGAGAATGAAAGTTGAGGAAGTAAAAAATCATTTACTTATTTATGAAATTGATAAAGGGTATGTGCGATGGATATGTCATGATGAAAATGAACTATCTAGTATGCCAAGTAGTTATCAAAATAAAGGAGGAGACCAAAATGATGAAATTGATAGGGGTTTATGGTGCGTGATGTTGTTGAAGATAATTTTATTGAGTAGTTGCATATCCTTTAAATCTTATTAAGTGATGCAAAAAAGCCTTTGTATCCAGGTTATACTAAAATTAGATGATTGTCTGTTATATTGAGATTGTTTAAGTTAAGAGTGGCGAAGGGGTGGAGTGATAGAGTTTCATAGCCTTACTTGAAGTGTATAAAGAGATACTTTCAGAAGATAATGAACTTCTAGATAGAACTTACAAGGCTAAGAAAATATTGTGTGTGATGGGAATAGAGTAGAAGAAGATACATGCTTGCATTGATGATTGTATATTGTTCTAAAAGGAATACAAAAATTTACATGAGTATCCAAAATTGAGGCATCATGTTACAAATTAAAGAAAAATAATGCTGTAAAAAAATAAAGGGGCTCTAGATAAGATGTTATGGTTTCTTCAATAATACCAAGATTTAAACACATGTTTGCTAATACAAGAGATGCCAAGAACTTAAAGTGACATGTGGATCGGATGATTTATGATGTTAAGCTTTGACATCTGACTAATTCTCCTCAGTGGAAAATGCTTGATTCATTATTCCCTAGATTTGGTAGTGAAGTAAGAAACCTTAGGCTTAAACTTTGTACAGATGAAATGAACCCCTATGGTGACTTAGCAGCAAACATAGTACATGGCCCTTTCTGTTGGTGATTTACAATTTGCCTCCTTGGTTATGTAAGAAGCATAAGTATATAATGTTGTCATTGATGATTGCAGGCCCAAACAACCAAGAAAATGATATAGATGTCTTTTTGGCACTGTTTATTAAAGACTTAAGGATGATATAGGATGAAGGTGTATTGATGTTTGACAAACATCGTCAAGAGTCTTTTCAATTGCATGCTTTTCCCTTTTGCACATTAAATGACTTTCTAGCTTATGGAAGCTTTTTTGGATATAATGTCAAAGCATATAAGGCATGACCATTGTTAAAATAATACATCTTCTTGTTAACTTAAGCATGGAAAGATTAAAGTATATCTTGGTCATCAAGGATTTTGTCCCTAGTTCCACCATTATCGTAGGCAAAGAAAGACTTTCAATGGATCACTAGAGGAGAGAAAAATTCCAATGTCATTAACTAGAGACCACGATTATGAACAGGTGAAAAATATTCATGTCATTTTTAACAAATCCTATACAACTGCTAGTGGCAAGACTTCATGGGGAAAAAAAAGATCCATATTCTTTGATCTTCCATATTGGCAAATCTTGTTTGTGGACATAATCTTAATGTGATGCATGTGGAGAAAAATATCAATGATAGTCTCATTGGAACTTTTTTGAACATATCAGGCAAGACCAAGAATGGAATCAAAGGTAGACTAGACTTGGTTGAAATGACAATACGAAAGGAATTAGCACTAGAGAAGAAGGGTGAACATACATATTTATCTCCAACTTTTCATACTATGTTTAGAAAGGAGAAAACAAGTTTCAATGAATGTCTACATGGGGTTAAGGTGCCACAAGTGTATTCTTCAAACATTAGGGTCAACAACCTCCTTTCTCTTCAAGACTACATTCAGTGAATGATGAAGGCAACTTGGAGGAGTTCTACATTTGAGATGATCATGGTGAAGGGATATGCATTAAAGATCTTCCTAGTGAAAAAGGTTAAAAATGAAAGTAATTGATTGTATTTATTAGCAATTATATATATAATGTTAAGTTCATATGCTTATACTTGATATCTAACTATATAATTTTTAGTTTAGATGCTTAATTATACTTGATTATGTGTCTATTAAAATTAATATGGCTTGATGATAAAATTGTTTGATTTTAGTTAAGCCAAAACTAACTCTAATTTTTGGAAGGTCTTGCAAGCACAAGAGTCCATTTCAGTGGATCTTGTTTTTGCTAAAACCACACCTATTAGCATTAGGAAAACCATTCTGCTTTTCAATTTTCCAATTTTTTCCTCATTATTTTTCTTTGTTTGAATGATAGGTTTTAATTGTGTTTATTTTATATATATGTAGACAATTATATATAAAAATATAGCTTAGGCTTATAGGGGTGGACATGACAACACTTGAAATTACATTACCCAAAGCTCTCATCAATGTCAAAAATTGCATTAGAGGAGAATATTTTAACTAACGGAGAAATGCAATTTGAGGAAATTTAGTAAGAAAATAAGTAAGATAATTGTATAGACTTCTTGTTAAAAATGACATGTTTTGATTTTAATGTAGCTTTTTAATGTCTTCATCCAATAAAAATGTTTAAATTTGTTGGAATTGGAATTGTGTTAGGTGATTGTATATTTTGGTTTGATGGTTGTTACTACAGAAATGTAAATAGTAGCAAGTTTCTATAAAAATATAGCTAGCTATTAGTAGGTTTCTAGTAAAAATATAGCTAGTACCAGGGTTTTTTTTTATGGGCAACAATGTTGGTTTTTTTATTAAAAATCGGCATCTTTATATTGAGTAAAGATGTATAAAAACCAATGTCTTTAGTATTTTATAATCTCGAGGATAGACATTGATTTTTTAATACAATCGACATTTTTAGTGGTTAATAAAGGATGTTGGATTGTGATAAAAACTGACGTTTTAGCAGAAGAAAAGACGTTGTTATTCATAAAGAACCAATGTATAAATTTTTTTTCCATATAAAAGATGTCAACTTTATATCAGAAATTAAACTTGTTTCCTATTTTACATATCGGTTAAAAAATTGATGTGGATTGTTCTTATCTACTGTGTTGCTTAGATAGACATCGATCTTGAAATTGAAATGGATATGTTTTTCTATAGTAGTGATTTGAAAGAGGGTGAGTATCAGGTTATTATAATATTAGAAAGATATCCCAATTATTGTTAAAATTTTATTCAAATTTTAACTATGGTAAATTTTTGAGAATTTTGTTATTATGAGTTAAGTTTTTTTGTTAGATAAGGTTGATAGTTACATCCTAAGCTAGTATTTTACATACAAATATTTATATTTGATAAGGATTTCGACATAAGAAAGATATTTTTGTATGTATCTATGTGAGTATGTGAAAACCCTTACAAAAGTGTGATAATGATGTGTGGATTATGGTGAGAAAATTTGCTAGAGGTTATGGTTGAGAGCCTTATAGACATTTATAATCTTGTTTGAATCATATGTGGTTTTTTCCCTTCCAAATTTGTTGGCAAAAATGCAATTTTTTTCCCTTAACTTTTACTAAAGTTTTAATATTATCCTCTAAGTTTTATTTGAAATAAATTTAGCCCCTAACTTTCTAAAAATATGCAATGTTACTCAAGAACCTAACTCCATCTAATTTTCTAATGGAATTCTTTATGTGGAATCCAACTTGACATCCTACATGGCCAAAATATGTGCTCTTATGGAACAAGTTATATTTTCATATTCTTATTTTGTTGTTGGCAAGCTTAGGATTTTAGGGCAGAAGAAGATGGCTACTCAAACATTCTTTATGAAGTCTAGAAGCTTAATAGTTTCTTTTATATACCTCTTTCAAAACCCTAGTAATATAAGTTCCCCTTGGCAAAATTTTCATCAACATATGATCTATAAAGTATAGTCATATCAAATAAATAGGCATTGTCCAATCTTAAACATAAGAAGAATATGTTTCAAAAATTTGTCTCACACAAAAATGGATATCAATATACAAACCTAATATATCATAAAGGGATATCAATTTATTGCAAATGTTCTTTCTTTTTCTCTATTTTAAGGATCTTATTGTCACATTCTAAATTTTAGGGATGTGATTGGTATGAATCACCAAGTGATGACCTATGAAACTGAGCATTCTTGATATGAGAATCCTTCTTATTTAAAAATCATGTAAATAATGTGGAAAATATAATTTGGGCCCTTTTCATTTAAAATCAATGATATGCAATATTCTAATAAAAACATTTTTATAAAACTTTTTCTAGTTTTTTGAAAATAAAATAATCCTTTTTCATAATATATAAATCATAAAAGCTTCTAGACCTTTTGTTAGGCTAGACAAACACTAATTATTGAAAGGAAAATCAAGAAGACCACATACCTTATAGCAAATACATGTCGAGTGAGGAATCACCTTTAGTGAGACATCCTCCATAAATTTATTAACCTAAAAATATTAATGAATGTGATGAGTACAATTTGAAAACTCAGTGAGTAGAATAGTCTAACCCATCTTTGGGTTGAAATCAGTGTTGGTCTACATATAATAATAATAATAATAATAATAATAATAATAATAATAATAATAATAATCATCATCATCATCATCATCATATCATATGCAATTTCACATGTATCTCTAATTCTCTTTATCTTTTTAATCTTAATTAATTTTCTTATAGATGATCATGCATATACTATAGTCTTATCAAATCTCATATCATCATGAAATTATTACGCAGGGCATTTTGGTTATCAAGAAAGGCTGTATTTGTACAACTTGTGTAGGATCCTCTGCTCAATCAAATGTGATGGTGAATTATGACTGCCTTACTATGTTAAGACCTCAGTGTTGGATTGTTCGGCCAGCCAGGGGCATTTTCATCCATAATACAAAAAACTTTTTGAGCTAGCAACCGAACAATCTACCCGGATCTAGCTAGGATCAAGCATAAAAGAAGGCTAGGAGTGTTAAAAGACCAACCTTTGGTCACCGCGTGGCGGAAGACAACGGCGCATGGCAGAAGAAGCCACCAAAAATCCGGTCCAAGCATCCTGGCAACCACCAGAAATCCATGCCGAAGAAGGAGGAATACCACCCAATGCTAGTTGGCAACTTCCAAAAGCCGGTCGGACTATCTCGTCGGAACCCTAGCGGAGCTCACCAGAGAAGATGAAAGGTTGTCGAAGAATGAAACGTGCCGTACGCGTGCAAAGGCCATCCGGGCTTTTAAGGCCCTTCGGCCAAAATGATGCCGTTTTGTGCAATTTCTAAAAATTGCACTTTGGCCCCTGCAATTTCTCCAAATTACAGCTGGGCCCTTGGGGTTTTGGAAAACTCTTTTCCACCCCTTAAAACTTCAGCCACTTTTCAATTTAGTCCCTGAAAATCTAATTTCCTAATTTTAGGCATTTTTCATATTTTTCCATTTTGCGTGTGACCCAGTAGGCCCCCCAAAATATTGGCAAAAGTTCAAAATGCCCTTCAAACAATTTGAAGACATCTTATAAAATTAATCTAATTAATTTTATATGTGATCAATATCTCTATATTTATCACATAAGGACTTTAAGCTATCAGCGGACTCTAGCAAGCCATAATAGCTACCCAATTTTCGGCGGGGAGTCATCCATGGTGACAAACCT
>JANHAO010012833.1:0-16161 GCA_026873985.1 Saraca asoca | reverse complement strand
AAAGCACAATTCATTAATGTAAAAGAAAGCATAATGTTCAAGAATGAAATAAAGAAAACAAGAAAGAAAGAAAGAAAAGATGAATCAAAAGAAAACTATGCTGAATGTAAATCAAATTCTTGAAAGAACAATAAAAAGAATAAAGAATCCTAATTAGAATAAGAAAAACTCCTAAGAAAAGCAGAGAACTCAAGCTCTATTAAGCCTAATTGAAAGTAATTGGTGAATGCTTCAATCTGCCTCTTGAACAACTATTTATAACAAGTTTTTGGCTCGGAATATGGCTATGTTCCAAGACACAGGCTACCTATGTTTTGGGCTGATTGTCTTCTAGAAGGTCGCAGGATCTTGCACAGAACATGGTCGTGCTTAAGGACAAGGTCAGGCCGTGTTCTGCGCTGGAATCTTGGTTCTCTTTTACTTTCCTTTGCACATTCAACTTGATCTTTTATATCTTCTTCCTCAGCCCCTCTTGACCCAAATGTGCTTCATTCTTCAGCTTTTTATCTCCTTTTTGACCTTTTTCGCTAACCTGAAAGATAAATGCAAACTATAGTAGTACCAAGAACAAACTAGCAAAACTAAGGCAAAAAGTAAAGTAAAAGCCACAAATTAACAACCAATAAAGAGGTGATATTCATCATTTTTATAGGTATTTTATTCGCTTATCACGTGGACACTGATAGCTTTATCTAATAGGCAAATCAGTTTACATTAAACTAGAACAAGGTACAATATTCACACACTTCAATTATTTCTAGTAAAATGAAATTTATAAGAGAAAACTAGTCTAAATATAATCTTGTATATACCAATAAGCAAAGAGTAACCATAATAAAAAAATATTTCCTAAAAATATAACTATGCAGAATCAATCAAACTTTATAGTACCACAAGCCTCTTCATATTTGGGCAAACTTATAATAAACCCAACTAGGATGATTTTTTATCATTTGCTTATATCAAGCTTAACTGGTTATCAAGTTATAAGCCTATTATAACTATCAAAAAATAGCTAGTTTAAAGGGCATTTAAATTAATCTTATAGCAAACCTAAACCAATAACTAACTCATCTTATAAGAGCAAAGAGCATTAGTATGCTTAAGCTATAGCTTTGTAACAAGTAAAATTAATTAAGCACTTCATCATTAAAACTAATTAATCTAAATAATTAGACATATAGGGTCCCACAATAGTTACCTAAGTTGTAGAATGCCACCCACTTAAGGGATTAGCATGTCCAATTAGTCAAATAATCCGATGATGATAAAGAAAAGCAGTTGTTCATGATATGACTCAAGAAGGTTGATCTATAAGACTTTCTCCTAAGCATAAACTCACGTATACAAAGTACTTTTTCCCCCAATAGGGATGAATAAAATAGACTCTTGTTTTTGTCTTTGCAAAGGTTGTTCATAAAAAATGACATAATTTTCCATCAAAATGTTTGCAAGTTCTAAGGTGGAAAATGGTGCCACAGACTTTTTCTTTGAAGACCTATCATCCTCATGATGATCTATCTTATCACGATTGTCAAACGGGTGCACTTCCACCTCTTTTTGTTGATCGTCTCGAGAGAAGTATCAGTAACATGACATGAGGACTTGTTGTCTTTTTTCAAATAATTGCACCATGATCGATCATATGATGACATATTTTCCAGCTAGAGGTCTAAAAACACATAAAAATCTCAATTAGCAAAAATATCAAGAACTAGTAAAAATAAGAATAGCGAATGCTAAAGATAAAACAAATTTAATGTGATCTTCAAATTCAAAAGGCTCATTTGTTCAAATTTCTAAATCATGGGTTGATTGGTTGAATGGAAATCCTTAAGAAATGACCTACATGATGGGGGCCTTTATGGTGACCAAAAGATTAGGAAAAGAAACCCGCTATCATTATCTCTTTAATAAGTAGACCTATTCCTCGCCCCAACTTTAAACAAGAAATTCTTCCAATGGACAATACTAGTAAATATATTCCTAAACCTTTGACCTATGAATGAACTGTATCCAAGTTCTTTCTTTCTTGAAGGGGTAGGTGAAAAAATAAAAGAAAAACTTGCTAGTAGGGGTAAAAGTAACATCTTTGACCTCATAATAGATGGCCTCAAAAGCTTCTAATAAAGCCTAATAATTAAAAGTTAATTGTGATGGGCACACATTTATCTTTTATAGAATGTGTTATGAGTAAAAATCAGTTTTGAAGAATAAGACAAGCACAAACCCAGCAGAAGCTAAGTTACACAGCTCGCTGAGGATGCCTAGCGAGAACCACCTCGCACATCGCTAGGAAACGACATAACAAGGTCGTCATGAGGCTGGCTCACTAAGCAGCTGACCATCCTGCTCGAGCTCGCTATGCTAACGGCGACAGCACCGAGCTTGCTAAGTAATCCGCAACAACGAACCCGAGCTAAGGAACCCAGCTTGGGAGGATGAACATCTCATTCGGCAAAGCGAGACCATGAGACAGACACATACAAATGCTAGTCTACAGCTGACAAGAGGGGGCCTACCCCATAGAAAGAAGCCTGTAATAGCTGAATTGTAGGAGTTTTATTGTCTTTCACATTTATTTCTTGATGTAATACATATATAGCTTGTAATTAATGTATATAACTCTTCCTTACTCTATAAATAGGAATGCACTATTAGAAAAGGGAGAGGCTGGAAAACTTGTAAGCATAAACTCTGTAAAAATCTTCTCTCATATTAATAAAAATCCCACCGTGAGCGTAGGGTTCGGTATCGCCTGGATTTAGATGAATTACGTTAAAATACCACTCTGCTCTCTCCAGTTGGCTCTTGTTCCTCTCCATTCAATTCCTTGCACTTCGAAATATAGTTTAGGGTCCAAGAATTCATCTTCGTTGGCTAGAGTTTGGGACTCGCCATGTGAACCAAATTCCAATGTTAACATTTTTGGCACCATTTGTGGGGACCCATCTACTCTATGAAGTGTTCAATACGGCTCAACGATGGCGAGAGGAAGAACTACTCAAAGTTCAACCGCTCCAGTCTTCCAACCAGCGGATGCTTCCACCACGGGGGCTCACTAGCATTCTACTGTTGTCCCTAGAACTCAAGAGGCACAAACGTCTGGCTAGCCTCAATTGACACTTGAAAATACGGTAAGAGAGTTAGCTGAAATTGTTAAAGCACTGGCACTGGCACAAGCCCAAGGTGCTCAAAGCCAAGATAAGATCATGGCGCAACTCCAGCAGCTCCGCAGAAAAGCTCAGAAGGAAAATCATGAAGATCGTGATGGTCAATGACTAGGGGGCTCACCATGAGCCGAAAGCTCCGCCCGTCAGCCTGAAATGCAAAACCTGATAATGAAAGAAGTCCTCCAAAGGCTCAAATGGATAGAGGAATACCCATGGCCTCAAAGCAATCAACCTCGCTATGAGAAAAGCTTACCATTTTCTATGGAGATCGAAACGCAACCTCTCTCACTGAAACTTAAAGTGCCCACGATCTCACTATATGATGGGAATAGCGACCCGAGTGACCACCCAGATGCATTTAATATCTAGATGGATCTTTAAACAACTAACCCTCTGATGAAATGTCGTGTCTTTTCAACCACATTAGGAAGAATACCTCAGGCATGGTTTAGAAACCTCCCAGCTCGCAGCATCAGCAGTTGGGAAGAATGCCAAAAGAAATTCATTAATCAATATCGGGCACTGAAGAGGCAACTCGCACCTCCTTGCCATCTCACAATGATCTTCCAGCGCAAGAACGAATCACTGAAAGACTATATAGCCAGATTCAGGCACGAAGCTAACTCCGTGGAAAACCCTTCAAATGAAAGTATCTTAACAGCCATCTTAGAAGGACTCTGTAAAGATGGAAAGCTATACAGCAGCCTCTATAAGTCCCCAACTTGGGGACCTCACTAAATTCTATGAGCAAGCTGCCAAACAGGCAAGATGGGAAGAAACCTTTAGAATGGATGAACCCAAGCAAAAAGTGGACGCTAGTGGTCCCACTACAAGCAAAAAGAGGAATGACGAGAGTCATAGTCATGACCCTATTCCTCAGCTCGCAAAGAAGGCAAAGCCCCAATGACCTGGAGGTCACTTCGAAAGCTACAGCATCCTGTCAGATACACAGAATAAAATTTTTGGCACAGAAAGGCACAACGAAGACTTCAAAAGGCCTAGACTAATGAGAGCTTCCCCCAAATCCAGAGATACAAAAAAAACTTACGCTTATCATAATGAGACTGGACACACCACCTCAGAATGTCGGGCACTAAAAGATGCCATTGAAAATCTCATCAAAAGAGGTCAGTTACAGGACTATGTGGTAAGGCCAACAGAATAGCTAGCTCAGCAAGCCTAACAGGTTACAACTCATGAGCCAGAGCTTTCCATCATAATCATATTTTGATCTCGTAATATTTTCATGAACTTTACTATGACTTTGAAATCCATTTATGAGTTGTTCAATAGAACGCTGTTTGAAAAGAGTTGCCCTATGATCAAACCTATCAAAATCATAGCCAATTGGCCAAAACACATATGCTACCCCGCTTGTGACGAACTACCAAAACAAAAACCTGTCTGAGGGTGAGATGGCCCTAAAGCCTACCTCGCGATGACTCAAATGAAAACAAAACTAAATCAAGGGTGAGACGGCCTTAAAGCCTACCTCGCAAATGAAAACAAAACTAAACCAAGGGTGAGACAGCCCTAAAGCCTACCTCGTGATGACTCAAATGAAAACAAAACTAAACTGAGGGTGAGACGACCTTAAAGCCTACCTCGCAAATGAAAACAAAACTAAACCGAGGGTGAGATGGCCCTAAAGCCTACCTCACGATAAAAACAAAACTAAACCGAGAGTGTGACGGCCTTAGAGCCTACCTTGCAAATGAAAACAAAACTAAACTGAGGGTGAGACGACCTTAGAGCATACCTCATAAATGAAAACAAAACTAAACCGAGGGTGAGACGGCCCCAAAGCTTACCTCGTCGATAAACCCAAGTCAAATAGTAAGGAACAAGCCCACCATATCACGAGGACACCAAAGTAAACTCGTTACAGCTCTCATATAATTGAGTATCCATAGCTAACATTCAGACAAGAAAGTCACAGCTTACATGCGAACCCTCATCAGGTGTAGCTCACATGTGACCTAACTATTTCCCATTATGAACCGGGAATCAAGACAACAAAGTGCAGCAGAAAACTAAAAGCATGGTCAATTGGTCAGAAAGTATTTCATTGATCATCATGCATATACAGAGAATGGTGCATGAAGCATCCGGTATAACTTTTAGAAGCTACACAAAAAAGCCCATACACTAAAAGGCCTCAACAAGGTAAGATTACATCAGAAGAAGAATAAATACAGAAACAAAGGCAAAGCCTGAAAGCCTAATACTACCATTCTGACTAGAAAGTGAAGAGCTGGCTATACAAGGAGGCAAACTCCCACTAGCAGGAAGACCAACAACTCCACTCCTACAGTCTTCCTATACCAGGTCGGCGGTTCCTACTAGACTAAACCCAGTTCAATCTAAAAAGGAACCAAAGGTCCTGCCAGTGACGTTGGATTCTATGAAGGGAGCTGGGGAAGATAATCCAAGATTTACATAAGACTCCCCAAGAGCCCGCAAGATGGATCTTGCAGTGAAACCACGTGCAACAAGCTATCCATGCCCCCAAACATTCTAAATAGGCCATCCATGTCTCAGTGAGCTTCACCAGAAGCCAAGATATCAAAAGCGCAGAGGGCTCGACAGACTCCTCCATTGAACTCTTCTGAGAAAAAGGAAGAAGAACCTCAGGGTATAAATAAGCCAGCTCGATCCATCGAAAAATCCAGAAGACATCTAGATAATCTCAATCTAACGGCCCAAAGTAAATAATAGTGCCACGCCAATGGCCAAAAACTGTGAACAGAAGAAAGCATGGCCTAAAGCATAATGAAAAGATAGAAAAGAAACCTCAAGTGACAAATCAAGCAAGCAAGGATTTTGACCACAGACAAAGCCTTAGAAAAATCACAACTCCCAGTCTGCAAAGCGAACTAAGAGTTAGGAGATTTATGTTATAGATAAAAATCAGCTTTGAAGAATAAGACAAGCATGAACCCAGCAGAAGCCAAGTTACATAACTCGCTAAGGACGCCTAATGAGAATCATGTCGCACACCGCTAGGAAGCAACATAACGAGGTTATCATGAGGCTAGCTCACTAAGCAGCTGACCGTCCTACTCAAGCTCACTACACTAACAACAATAGCACCAGCTCGCTAAGTAATCCATAACAGCGACCCCGAGCTGAGGAACCCGGCTTGGGAGGATAGACATCTCATTTGACAAAACGAGACCACGAGATAGACACATACAAATGCTAGTCTATAACCGACAAGAGGAGCCCATCCCGCAGAAAGAAGCCTACAACAGTCGAATTGCAGGAGTTTTATTATCTTTCACATTTATTTCTTGATATAACACAATTATAGTTTGTAAATAATGTATGTAACTCTTCCTTCCTCTATAAATAAAGATACACTATTAGAAGAGAGAGAGGCCGAAAAACTTGTAAGCACAAACTCTGTAAAAATCTTCTCTTATATTAATAAAAATTTTGCTGTGGACGTAGGGTCTGGTACCACCTGGATTTAACCAAACCACATTAAAATACCGTTCTGCTCTCTCCAGTTGGCTTTTCTTCCTCTCCATTCAATTCCTTGCACTTCTAAAGATAGTTTAGGGTCCAAGAATTCATCTCCGTTGGTTGGAGTTTGGGACTCTCTGTGTGAACCAAATTCCAATGTTAACAAAATGGATTATTGAAAAAGGCTAAAAGGTAACCACATCCCCATCATTTGGACAACACATCCATAGAAAGTGAAGTAATGATTGAGCTCAAAGCTATAAATGGTATCCTCCTTGCAACCTCAAAAGTAATCTAAGGATAATCTTCGCAATAATATATCCCCTCAAGAAGACTACTGAGCACTGCTAGGTCGAACCATAAGGACAAAGCTTCCACTCCCATTACTTCAAATATCATGGCATCCTTCTCAACCTATATTTAGGAGCTAGTATCTGGCATCAAATCTGAATTATCTGTATTGATGACATTACCTTATTGCCCATCATCAACCCTTAGTTACTAAATTTGCAAGCAACAACATTTAATCAATAGGGGATAATATGAAGGTGTGAAACTTGAGTCACTTATACTTGAGCATCCCCAAGGAAAGGACCTTTAAAACATAGACAATTAACAGAATCTACAAAAGACATATAAGCAAAATGTAAAAATCCATGAACTCCAGAAGTTCCCACAAGTAAACATTAAATATACAAATATGGAGTAACAATACAAGAGGGAAAACAACTAAGGCAAAATGGAAAAGGAAAAGAAGCAGAAAAAGTGAAGTAAAAGAAGTTGGATATGTACCTTTAAAGGATTTCATAATTGTGTACCAAATACTCACTGATTGAGCTTCCCCAACATGGGAAAAAGGTTTCTTAAAAGATCCCTAAATAATAAAGGCAGTTATAAAATCATCTAATGGATGGGAATCACTCTGCAAAGATCATAGTGTGAATCTTTTAAGACATAAACTTCAAAACAACTAAAAGTTTGAAAAGGGATTCCCAAATTCTTGTATGCAAGCTTTGCGATGGCTAATCGTAGAGGACAAACACCCGATCATACAAGCATGGTGCTTAGATGAACAACTACAGCCCTATCAAAGGCCCTTGAACAAGCCTTGTCTGACCACTTTGGAAAGGGCCAATGATAAACAAGGAAATTGCGACCTAAATAGCCAAAGGTCCTTTCCCAAAGCTCAATTAGGAGCCTCATATAAGTATAGATATCCCTTTCCCCTCTACACTTTTATAAATAATATTGTATAAACTTCATTTAGACCTATTGAATACTTCATTCTCACTTGAATACTTTCTAAGTTAAGCATCGAATAGACTTTAACGATAACCATCATTTTAACCTTTGTATAAGTGATTTCAAGTCATCACACTCAACTACTGGTGATTGAAGCATTCATTAGTATGAACCTACTGACGTCAAATTTTGGTGATGCTCCAAACTCCAGCTAACGGGGGGATTTTTTCGGGATCTCAAGCCTGTATCCGGTTCAAATGCAATAGAACGGCAAAATAAACAAATATGAAGGGAAGAGTAGAGAAGGAGACACAAGGTTTAACGTGGTTCAGCCAAATCCTGATATCACTGAACCCTGTGTCCACGGTAATGTGCTATTGTAATGGTGTATTTATAATGTTACAATGTTGCTCTCTATTTCGGCAGAGCCTCTACGCAGAAAAGTTGGCTCTCTCCCTCCCTCTAACAATGCAATCCTATTTATAGAGGAAGAAGGAGTTACATGCATTAATTACAAACTACAGTTCTATTACATCAAGATTAAATAAGAAAGACAGTAAAAGGGCTACAATCCAGCTACCGCAGAATGTAGGCTGCGGGGTGGGTCCCTTTAGTTGGCTATAGACTTGTGTCTGTCTGTGTCCATTGCTTGGTACGGCTGTGCCAAGTGAGGTGCTGGGCGTCCCAAGCAGAAATTCTTGGCTCGGGGGTGCCATGGGAACCTGTTGTAGCGAGGTAGCGAGCTCGAACAGGGTGATCGGCTTCCTGACGAGCTGGTCTTGTGATCTTCTCACTGCGCTGCTGCTTCGCTGCCTCGTTGCGTTGCAAGGCGAGACTTGCTTTGCGAGATGGTGCCGGAACTGCTTCACTGTGTCGCTTTCTGATGGGTAAAGCGAAGCTCACTGAGTGTCATTGGCATGCCGAGGCTATGAGCTCTCAAATCAATTTTCACATATAACAGAACCTAACAGTTGAATTAATTAAGGCAAAGCTCACTTCAAAGAAGAAATTGGTTGATGAGTTAACTAGGCAGATGAAAACCTTGAATCACATGAAAATGTTTTAATGGTTTGATAATTATGTGAGTGTTTGGCTATGTATGGAAAATAATTATATATGGATAAAGTGCACATAAACAAAAATATAAGGGAGGTTGGATATGCCGTTTTGAAGATCATGGAGTGTTATATATATATATATATATATATATATATATCATCCATAATAGAAGAATTGGGTGCAATACGAATAAATCATAAATTCAAAGGCAGGTCTAAAGGTCACGAGTCTCTAAGCTTGGCCTATGCATTTAATAAAAATTATTCCACTAGATGCCTTAATTATATTTAAATTCATATCAGTCAGGGGGAAAAAAAGAGCAAACTCCTTACATATAATCAAACATCTACTGGTCACACCTTACACATATGATTTAATATATTTATAATTTTATGTATTTAATTTAAAACATAAATTATGTAATGAGAGTGTTTGGTATTAAACAAGATATATAGAAAGCAATACTCAGGGGCATACCTACGTTTGGTCGAGTGCGACTCAATTTTTTTTAAAAAAAATAGAAATGTGGTAGAGGAACTAAATTAAAAATTAGATAGAGACTAAATTGAAAATTTGATAAAAAAGTTGAGCTCTTATGTAAATCTGTCTAAATTTCAGGGAATAAATTGTAAATTCTCTATTTTCTGCAGAAATTTTCACACAAAGTAATAATTATCACCGACTCCCAACCCCCACTGACGATAAATCCTGCTTCCGTCACTGGCAACACTCATATTTAATCAAACGATTAGGATCTAATTTTTTTGTTATTATTCTAATAAAATTTAATTATAATATAAGGTAAGAAAAAAATATGTGTTTTATCAAAGAAATTAATTATTAATAAAAATTATTTATGATAGTTTTATTGTTATCTTAAATCTTTTGATTACTTTTATAATAATATTTTCCCTTTTAAAACTCCTTTAGGGGCGTGATTTCTTTTATTTGAATGAAGGAAAATTTTTGGACAGGCCTAGAAATTTGGGTGGAGCATAACCCGGAACGGCCCATCTTCGTTCTGTTGTTGTGCCAGTAAGAGTTGTCCCGCCAAGTCCAACTCCTTTCCGGTTATCACTTCTCTTCCTGGTTCCTTCTCTCTCCGTATTCTGTTACTGTACTTGTCAATGAACATAATGATCTTTTCGCTTCAACACTCCAAGGTATCTCTCTCTTTCTCTCTCTCTCTCTCTCGGTCTCTTAGCATTTTCGTTTCAATTTCATCATTGATTTATTTATGAATTTCAATTTCGATGCTTGATTTCTGCTTGTGATTTCGACGAATTCAAATTCTCAGAGCTTGAAATCTTGCTCCAATGGATGCATTAAATTCAAATTCTTTTTCGATTTGAATCTTCAAGCTTAGATTCTAGCGTTCCGTTGCCTGCTCCTCCAAACTAACAATGGAGGCCATGGCTGAAAACCCTAGGGGCACTGGACTCAAATACCCACCCAAAATCGTCCCTGCAAAAACCCGTAAACAGTTGACCCCAATTTCGAAACCTCATCAACACAATCAGTTTCCATCTCACCTTGAGGCACTCAATGTTTCATCCACAGCCAGAACAATTTGTGATCTCCTCACCAGAACTTCGCCTCCGGATATTGAAGCAGCACTTTCCTCCACAGAAATTGTCCCTTCTTCTGATATTGTCCATGAAGTCCTCAAGCTTTCCTACAACTACCCTTCTTCTGCTGTGAAGTTCTTCCGTTGGGCTGGGCGGTTGCAGAAGCACACGGCATATGCATGGAATTTGATGGTTGATTTGCTTGGGAAGAACCAGCTATTCGAGCCCATGTGGGATGCAGTTCGGTCAATGAAGCAGGAAGGAATCCTTTCAATGGCTACCTTTGTCTCAGTTTTTGGGAGTTACTGCACAGCTGGCAGATTTAATGAAGCTGTGATGAGCTTTGATGTGATGGACAGATATGGGATTGAACAAGATGTTGTTGCAGTAAATTCACTATTGAGTGCAATATGCCGCCAAGATAACCAAACTTCAAGGGCAATGGAATTTTTTGAGCAGGTTAAAGGAAAGATACCGCCAGATGGTGACACATTTGCCATCTTGTTGGAAGGGTGGGAGAAAGAAGGAAATGCAGCAAAAGCTAAGGGTACTTTTGGCGAGATGGTGGTTCGTTTGGGGTGGAGTCTGCAGAATGTTTCAGCTTATGATGCTTTTTTGACAACTATCGTTTGTGCAGGGCAGACTGATGAAGCCATCAAGTTTCTTAAAGTCATGAAGGAGCATAACTGCTTACCAGGTCTGAAATTCTTTACCAATACCCTTGATATTCTTATCAAGCAAAACGATTCTTCTCATGCTATTCCACTGTGGAATATAATGGTGAGTGGTGGATTAATGCCCAACCTGATAATGTACAATGCCATGATTGGCTTACTCTGCAACAACAAGGAAATTGATCATGCATTTCGCCTGCTTGATGAGATGGTATTCAATGGTTCATTTCCTGACTCCCTAACTTATAACATGATTTTTGAATGTTTGGTAAAGAATAAGAAGGTTTGTGAAACAGAAAGATTCTTTCATGAAATGATCAAGAATGAGTGGCCACCAACACATTCTAATTGTGCAGAGGCCATTGCAGTGTTGTTTGATTGTGATGACCCTGAAACAGCAAATGAGATTTGGAGTTATATGGTTGAATATCATGTCAAACCACTAGATGAAAGTGCAAATGCATTGCTCATTGGTCTGTGTAACTTAGGTAGGTTGTCAGAGTTGAGAAGATCTGCAGAAGACATGCTGGAGAGAAAGATCAAGATATACGAATCAACTATGATCAAGCTGAAGGATGCTTTCTATAGAGAGGGCAGAAGTGCCAGGGACAGATACGATAACCTTTTCAGGAGGTGGAAAGGTCATGTTGTATAGTAATTTAGAACTCTCAAATTTCAAATATGCTGCAATTTTTATATCCAATTGTCACTGTAAGAGAGAAGCCAGTTCTGCTTGTTCTTGACTGACTCAGTTTTGTTTTATAAAAGGGGCTCTACAAGCTCCATCTATTTGTCACTCCATTATAGGCTTCCCTTTTTGATATTCTTCCATCAGAATGCTGCTTTTTCTGTCCCATTTTCTTTGCCCCGTATTCAATCATTTATGGATTATTTTTCTTTTTCCCCTTCTGTCGTTTGTTTCTGTCCTTGAGAGAAATATTTCTCTTAAGCTAGTTGCAGTCTGCCACTAGAGATGACCTTCTACATGTAGAAGCTCATGGCTTCAAGAGAGATGATTTATTTTTTATGGTGTATTCTGAGCTATGCATTCATATGACAGTATGATCATGAATACAAGTGTGCTTATTGCTCATAGCAAAACTGTGCTGTAGATGCTGACAATGAATTTACTTGCATGTGTGCTTGCAAAGGCCTAGTTTTCTATATGGATTTTGAGCTTCATCCCGGGAAGTAGGTGCCTCATTACAAGTTTCTGGCATATTACATTATGGCCTTCGAGGTGCAAAGGAAGATCAACTTGTGGTGGTAAAAAATGATGCACCTTTAATTGTAAGCCCCTTTGTTAGGGCATTCTTGTTGTTCTCATGGATATCCATTGTTGTAATACATGTGAGTGAATTTATAAACTTGTACTGGTTCAAGAGTTTGTTCCACTTGACTGAGTAAACTCTACTATACAAACCCGGCTGTATCAAACTCACAGGCAAACTAGTTAACCTTGTGTAAGCTCAATAAACTTGAATGTCCGGTCAAGTTTATGAGTATAGAATATTGTTGTTTTGGCTATTAATAAGTAGACAAAGCAATGGGCTATTGAATCATTGATGCTAGCCCGCGGGCATGACCGTAAAAATAAGGAATAAATAGTTTTTAGTGCTTGATACCATACAACTAAATACACACATAGCAAGTTTATTCAATTAGAGGTGCCACTACTTTATCCCTAAGTTTTCAATTTTAAGTGGTTATTCTTTCTTCTTTTGTAGTCTAATTGGATGGGAAGAATGCAGGAAAGGAAAGGAAAGACTATCTTCCAAAACATCTAAACTAAATTGGACAAATGACCGTCTATTTTCTTTCCATCTTTTATAAAGAAGGCCTTTAAGTTGCGGTGGAATTCCATTTTTTTTTTCCGCTTATAGCCTAATTACAATTAAGAAATAGTTTCATTATGTAATTATATGTGCAAGATGTATGAACCTAAATAATATTTAAACTTGGAGTTACGTTGGTGTCAAAGAAAGAAGAAGGAGAAGAAAATAATTCGTTATGAACTTGGATGTATGTATTATCAATTCTTTTGTAGTTGCGCCGTGCTTGCCAACTTTGGTGGTCTATGTCAACAGAAAAGGAGGTCGCCATGTGTAATCTAGTACCATATAATCATTATAAATACAGATTAATAATGAACTGAAATAATTAACAATTGATGCGGATAATTAGACAAAGCTTTGCCTTTGCACTCCGCTAAAAGTAAAGATTGAGTAAATAGCAAAGCAAGTTTGGTATTTTTTTTTTTTAACTTTTCCTAGTTGGGGAGAGGCGAATAGCATGTAAGAAGAATATTTAATTAGCACAAAACAAATGCTTTAGAGCTAGGAAAGGAAGATACCAAACCTTCCCATCAATTAGAGTTAAGAACCAAACCTTATTTCCCTCCCTCTCTAAGTTTGTTCTCAAGGCCACAAACATAAAACTCCCAAGAAAACAAAACTCTTCATGCCGTCCCTTTGTGGGCAGCACCACCACCATCCCTATGCCTCAAAATCAGATGTTGAAGAGAAAAATCAGCCCATCTCGCACCAACCCTCTCATTTGGATAGCAGCCATTCTCTGCACCATCATAGCCATAGCAGTTGTTGTTGCAGGCATAGTAGTTTTTGTTGGTTATATTGTCATCCACCCCAGAATACCTGTAATAAGCGTCACAGACGCTCATTTAGACCTTCTCCGGAATGACTACGCCGGCCTCCTCCAAACTCAGCTCACCATTGTTGTGAGGGCGCAGAATGGCAACGCCAAGGCACACGCAATGTTTTCTTATATGAACTTCAATCTTACCTTCCAAGGTCAAGACATAGCGGTTCTGGTTGCGGAGCCATTTGAAGTGCCTAAGAACAGCTCAAGGGATCTCAACTATGTTGTGCAATCTTCCTCTGTACCTTTAACTCCTGATCAAATGGAGGAAATTGATGATTCATGGAAGAAGAATGAGATTGGTTTTCAATTGAAGGGAAATGCAAGGACTCAGTGGAGAGTAGGGCCTTTTGACTCTGTTAAGTTCTTGTGCACTTTGAATTGTAAGCTCAAGTTCCATCCTTTGAATGGGAGTTACATTCCCTCCAAATGTAGCTCTAGATCAAAATAATTCTCCTCCTTTCCTTTTGGTTTGGGTATTTAAACAAATTGGATACTTGATCCTGACCTTTAAAGTACGTAGTGGCAGTTTCACCTTCTGTCTTCTGTCAACATGTTCAACTTTCATAATTTATATCCTTTTTTTTTTCCTTCTCAACATGGATTTTCAGGTAATAAAATTGAATCTCTTTTAGATTCTTTTATTTTTATATTCTAGATAAGCTGCATCTGTATGCCTAAGAAACTCTTTAAAGGAAGTTCATTCTAAATGGGCAGTGAGATGAAATTCTTTTCCTGGGTGTGTAATAAGTTTATCAGTTACATTTTGCTGCTTCCTTTGTTGATCGATTAGCAATTAATTGGCATTCTGTTGCTGCCAACAAAGGGAAAGTGAAGGAAATCCAAAGAAAGCAAAGGTTGAAGGAAGAAAAATGCTTAATCTTTACAGTTTTCTAGGCAAATGTTGTTATGAGAAAGTTTATTTGATACAAAAATTGCAGACATAATTTAGCCACATTGTCAATAGAAGCTTCTGTTGTTCTACATTTCCTTTTATTTGTAACTTATAAGTTTACATTTCCATGAAAACCAAACCTAGAAAGAAGAAAGAACATGAACCAAAATGGCCACAATGAATCAAAGACAGAGTGTGATACAATGTGGAAGGGACTAGAAAATGCCAATTAACATATCATATCAACTAACATGAAAAAGGTGTCAAAGATTTCACCTTTACTTCTTTTCAAAACTTTTCCAATGATGCTTTTTTTTTTTTCCTCTCTAGCCTTGCAAGTATTAGGCGTTTGGCATTACCTTCGGTGCTAAGTTTTATTTCATGTGCTTAACCCATTAGCCAAGTGTCTAAACTACTTGGGAGTTATGTTCAAAATAAGGAAGAAAAAGGCGTTTGATGCTTTTCTAATGAATATTAATTATTAATTAATTAGGAAAAAAATACACTTTATATCCTTAAAATCTTATTCAATGACAAATTATCCCTTTAAATTTTAAAAATCTACAAATTTCACCTTTGAACTTAGAAAAAATTACAAATTATCCTCTTAAATTTTTAAGAAACTACAAAAGGTTAATTAACTATTCATTGTATTCCTAAACTAATAAATATGTTGCATATGCATTTTTAAAGTTATACTTCTTCTCTTAAGGCACAAAGTTTACCTCAATATATTGTTAGTTATAACCATTTTTCAAACTTATTTCATAAAATCTATATTTTAATGATAAAATAAGATATTTAATTTAAGTCTGTACCTTAAAGATGGAAAAATAAATCTCTTAATAAAATATATACAAGATATTTATTAATTTAGAATTAAAATTAATTAAAAATTAGTATTTTTATAGTTTCTTCAAACTCTAAAAGAATAATTTATAACTTTTTTAAAAATTTAAAGATATAATTGATAAATTTTTAAAATTTAAAACAATAATTTATCACTCAATAAAATATTAAAGATATAAAATATATTTTTCTCTCTTAATTAAATATTATGTGTCATCTCAAGGAAGACATTAAGTCCTCCATCTCTTTTTCTTGCAAAAGGAAGAAAAGGACTATCTTCATTTGTATGGATAACCAACAATTCTTGATAAATGATAAATGGTAGACAAAAAGGGATTTGCATGACAACAATAGGATCAATGGCAGCTTTAGAATGTGATGGTAAAACAAACATTCAATAAAATGAGAAATATAGTTGTGAACAATAATAATAATAACTAGTGATGGGCCCGTGCTATGCATGGGTCTAATGATGATTGCATGAAATATATGATCATAATAAAAATTTAATTTTATAATTGTATTTTGTAAATATTTTATGAAAATTATAAATTAAACGTTTACAACAGTGGAAA
>JANHAO010012832.1:0-16164 GCA_026873985.1 Saraca asoca | reverse complement strand
AAAATCATCTGAAAATATATATGAAAGTCTCATCATATAAAAGAAATAATAATATTATTTCATACAATAGAATTTATATTTATACTTGGGATTGTCAAGTGAGAGGGATTATCTACTCACCTTGAACTCAGACTATCCACTGGAAGAAAATTCTACTATGATCGAACAAATTGGGATATCAGTGTTTTCACCACTTTTCAAAGGAAATTCCTGAAGCCATTTATCAACCAATTGCCAATTTTCAGAAATTTTACTAATAAAAGCTTTTATATCACCATCTCGAAATCTAATCACACGATTACTATGGAATAAATCTTTTATTTTAGGAATATTCATTAAGGTCTAAAGTGTTAATAGCCAGCTCAGCCGAAGCTGGGATGCTATTGGTGAGCCTGTGGAAGCTGTTGAACAAACTATGCTACTCGAAGCCTTTAACATGAATATCTTGAAAAACTAACTGTAGAGTTACTATAAAATAAATCTGATGATATAAGATTACTCACCAGGTCTAACTACACTAGGAGGTAGCTCGTCACCGGCCGGAGTGCTGTCGATGACCTAGAAATCGAGACTGGCCGAACCAGCTAGCCGAACAGGGGGAAAGGAAGAAGACACCGAATGGAACCAGCTACCATCGTGAGCTAAGGAGAACATCGGGAAGCCAAGTGGTGGGGTCAAGCTTCATCAGAACTCGCCGAACAGCAATGCTGGAAACCATTATAGAAGCTCGCTATAACAAGGGAAACTTCAATCGAACAAAGAGCGGAAGCAAAACTGAAGGGAGAGAGAAGAAGGGAGGCATCCATGGAAGCTACTCACGGTGGCACAACGTCGGCAAGGAAGGGCAAGCCAAGGAAGAGAGGGAAGAAGAAGTTGGTGGAAGGGAGAGAGAACCGTAAATGGCTAAATGGGGGGTGAAGTTGCTAGAAAAATCGGGAGAAGGGAGGCTGAAAAATATCAGCCATGGGAATCGAAAATTGGTTGGGCTAGTTTCGGCCCAAATATTTTCACTTTGGCCCCAAAATTTTAGCCTATTCCGAAATCTGCCCCTCCCGAATTCAAGTCTTTTCACTTTAGTCCCTGAAAAGTTTTCAGTTTAGTCTTTTTCAATTTTAGATTTTTATTTTAAATTTCTCTTTTTATTTTTCCTAATTTCCAGGTGTTACACATACCTTGGACATGGATTAGGAATCTCCCAGCTCGCAGCATTAGCCACTCGGAAGAGTGCCGGAGGAAATTTATCAACTAGTATAAAGCATTAAGAAGGCAGCTTACACCACCCTGCCACCTCACGATGGTCTTTCATCGAAAAGATAAATCACTGAAAGACTACATTACTCGATTCAGACATGAAGTCAATCATGTGGAGAATCCCTTAGATGAGAGCATCTTGATAGCGATCTCAACAGGGCTTCATAAAGATAGAAAGCTATATGAGACCATATACAAGTCTTCAATGAGGGACCTGGGTGAATTTTATGAAAAAGCTATCAAAGAGATCAGGTGGGAGGAAACCTTTGGCCCTAAGAAGTCTGATCAAAAGGATGAGGCGAATAGCTCCAACTAGAGTAAAGAAAGGAACAATGGCAGGAATGACAAAGAGAGTCAGAATGATGGCTCCAAAAATCAAGTTACAAAGAAGGCTAGGACGAGCGACCTCAGCATCAAGGTTACCATGACAGCTATAGCATCCTATCTGACACTCAAGATAGGACATTCACAACGGAGAAAGATAGGGAGGATTTCAGGGAAGCCCAAACCCCTAAAGACTCCCGAGAGGCTCAAGGACACAAACAAATTTTGTGCCTACCATAATGAGGTTAGGCACAATACTTCAGAGTGCTATGCATTCAAGGATATGATTGAGGACCTAATCAAGAGAGGTCACTTGAGAGACCATATACAAAAATAGCGAAAACTCAAGGACCTAATCACAAGGCCAGTGATGGGACATTAGGTCTGAACTAGGAGGGCTCTCACTTTATCAAGAAAGACTTGGGAAATAAAGCTTATCGCTTAACAAATTAAGCTAAAGTTCCACGAGCCTAGAATGCAGAACATCTGTGCCTACATTTTCAATAAATTTCAATTCACTCCTCTAGTTTTATAATATTATTTCTCTAAATTCTTATGTCCATATTTACTAATTCTTGGATAAATTTCCAGCAGAATGTTATACCGGAAGCAATCTCTCACCCTTCTAATCTAGAAACAACATTCAGTTTGACAAAGTCAACACATGCTAGCTGAGGCGTAACCTACCTAGACATTCATTGTTAGTTGAGGCGCCACCTACTTGGGCACTCAACTTGTACTAGCCAAAGCACATACACATGACCTACTACTCGACACCACATCCATGCGACCTGCCTGAGCAACAAGATTGCTGGCACCTACTTGAGCAACAAGATTACTAGCACTTGCCTAAGTAACAAGATTGTTGGCACTTGCTTGAGCAACAAGATTATGGCACTTGCCTGCTTGAGCAATAAGATCATTGGCACCTACCTGTCTAAGCAACAAGATTGTTGACACTTGCCTGCCTGAGTAACAAGATTGCTGGCACTTGCCTGCCTGAACAATAAGATTGCTGGCACCTACTTGCTTGAGCGACAAGATTGTTGGCACCTGCCTGAGCAACAAGATTACTGGCACCTACCTGAGCAACAAGATTACTGGAACCTGTTTGAGCAACAAGATTGCTAGCTAAGGTGCATCATGCGACCCACTAGGCAACAAGATTGTTAGCTAAGGCACAACCTACTGGGCACTCGACTCATGCTACTGGGCACTCGAGTCATGTAAACTGAAGCATATTCATGTCACCTACTGGGCACTTGATTCATGCTAGCTAAGGTGCATTCATACGACCTACTGGGTGTTCAGCTTGACATGTTTACAAAGTTATAGTTTGCTAGCTGAGGCATGACCTACCTAGACATTCATTGTTAGCTGAGGCGTGACCTACTTAGGCACTTAACTTGTACTAGCCGAAGCACGTGCATGCGACCTACTATTCAGCACTACATGTGATCTACAACTCGACACCGTATGCAACCTACTATTCGATGCCATATGTGACCCACTACTTGGCACCGCATGCAATCTACTACCTGGCACTATACTTATGCGACCTACCTGGACATTTACCTTAACAATAAAGTCATTGATTTGCCAAATGAGGTCGATTGATCTACTGGACATTTGTTTTAACTAATGATTGTTAAGTCATAGTTTGCAGGAACTCATTCATGTTATTATCTACAACCTACTAAGTATCCATCTCGATATACTTGGAAAAGTAAAAAAGATTATGAAAAATTCATTAAAAACCCCATTTAACAAGATGAATGTACATATAGAGGTACAACAATATAAGATCGAAATAAGCCTACAACTATCATGGCCTATAAAGAAGACTAATCTCTAGAGGACTGAAGGATTGACATATTCAATGAGCAAGTCGTCCATCATTTGGTCATCAGCCAAGTTGCTCTCAAACTTCTCCCTATTCCCCTCCTAAGGAGGCAAAAGAACAAAGATGAAAGAAATAAGCCCATCAACATCACCATGAGGAAATGAAATCTGTACAAAACTTCCCAAGATCCTCTGAGAGGAATTGTCCGTGGGAATATCCTTTGTAGTAGGCCATACACACCCCAAAGCACTTCATCTAAGATTTGGACCATCAAGAACATAAGGGACTCAACCAATGCACCCATCAGGTTATTCTGAGAAACAAGGAAAAAAGGTTTTCCTTACCATATATAGCTAGATCAGTCTCATTGATAGATTAAGAGACTGATCAACCGCCCTTAATCTAACGGCCCAGCAAAAAGTGAGGCTTTGTTGTTGCCATACTAATGGCTATGAAAAAATTTATGCATTAAAAACAAAACTGATGGCATGGGCAGGCGCAAACGAAATGAAAGGATAAGAGTCCAAATGATGGCACAATAGATTGTAGTTGATAGCTTTTATTAGTGAACTACAGCTCCTAGTCTGTAAATCGCACTAAGAGTTGGGGGGCTAATGTTGTGGGTATTTTTGGAATCGCATAAATGGGTTGGTAAAAATCCAATAGATAAGTCCAGTTGATAAAGACCCAACTCATCCAAGATTGAGGCCATTGGACCAAGATATCAGGTAGCCAAATGCGAGCTCAAGTTGCTTGTCAACATGGGTTAAAGCAGTAACCTCAGGTCGAAGAGAACAAGATCCAGTTCGTAGATCGAAGCATGCATCCCTAACCATCAATATAGGAAGATTTGTTCAGTTTTCTATTTTAATGGGAATCTACTATAACCATCGATCCTTATCTATTATGGAATACTAATCAAGTCATAATACTTATATGTTATAGATTTACATTCAAATTATAACCCCACAACCATTATAAAAGGGGATGAAATCATTGTATAAGATACAATTAATCATCAGATACAAAACACTCAACAAAGAGTAATAAAAGCCATAGACGTAGGGGTCAAGTTGACTTTAGCCGAACCATGTTAAAAACTTTTGGTGTCTCCCTATTCTTCCTCTCTCTCTCTTTCTCTTTTCACATTCAATCTACAGTTTGGGATTCTGAACTTAGGTTGACTGGATTGAACCATTAACAGAAGATAAAGGAAAGGAAAACCATCAATAACCACAATTCAAATTCAACTTAATTAGATGCTTCAACTTGTAAAAGACATTCTTTAGTTTACTTTACATGAGAGTACTAGAGATATAATAAAAAGACTACAGCTTTTTTAAATGTGAAGGCAGATGTAGTGAATCTATGGATATAGATTCTTTTAACAGTGGCATAAGAGTACTTGAAGACTAGGATTATTTTCTTTATTTGCATTATCTGTTACTATCAGGACTAGGATTATTTTCAAATTTCATACTATATATTTATGGCCAATTGGGATTAGAATTTAGGCTTGTGCTCAAAGTCTATTTGGCTTGGAAACATTATAATTGAACTTAATGTAATTTCACATTCAAATGGTGTCTATAAATTACTATTGAAATTTATACTTTTATCTTTTCTTACTAATTGTCATCCTATTAGATAGGGTCTTGCTTTTAAGCATGTAGTTGTAGAAACTAAACAGCATGACATTCTTAGATGGCTTTTAGTGTGAAAGAGCCTAGTCAGACATAAAACTTTCAAGATAAGGAAAATACTATATTGAAAAATCAATGCCGTATTATTATTATTATTATTATTATTATTATTATTATTATTATTATTATTATTATTATTATTATGGTCAAATCTCCATTTGCACCATGACCCCGCTCCTTCCCTTTGTTTTTTTGGTCTAAATTTGTGGCTATTAAAATAAATGAAAAAAGAGAAGTGACAAGAAGTTGCATTATTTATCTTGTGTTTAATGTTGATGACCCGCACATCCTCAATTAATAAGGGGGAAATAACTATTAACTTGTGAGTCCAAATTTTGGATCCAAAGCGTTAATATATATCTCTACACCTTTTAAGCCATAAAATCTATAATATTATAAATTTTAGTTTTTTTCTTTAAGTTTTGATACACAACATATTGGATTACTTTAGGGAGACGTTTTATTGGAGAATTTCAAAGGGCAGATAACAGAATAAAAAACTAATTTTTTTATTGAATATTTAGTTTATATGTAATGAAATCTATTATCGTTGCTTGACCTTCACAAATTCCTCCATTTGATACCTTTCCCTCACCTAAGCTTTCAGATTATGTCACCTTATAGAAACAAAAAAAATAATCTTCTCTCTTTCCTTCTCTTACCTTATAAAGCTCTTATCACCATTTACCGTCATTGATCGTTGCCTACCACCTTCCGCCATTAACCATCACCCACTACTACTACCACTATTAACCATTGCCTACCAACCCCTTCCGTCATTAATTATTGCCTGCTAGCATCTACCATTGTTGACTACCATCCACTACTACTTATTGTTGTTGACCATCACTCACCACTATCTTCTATCATTGGCTCACCATCATTGACCATTGCTCACCACCACCTTCTAGCTTTAATCACTGCCAATCACTATATTCTGTCGTTAACCATCGTCCACCACCACATTTCACCATTGACCACTATCATCTATCATTACCTATTACTATTGACCACCGTCTACCACTATATATTGCTGCTAACCACCGTTTACCACTACTTACTATTGTTGGCTAGCGCCTACTACTACTTACCACCCTTGACCACCAGTCACTATTGCCCACCACCGTCTACTGTCATTGAGTACCATCAATTACTATTGACTATCACCCCCACTATCTTCGATCATTGATCATCGTCCACCACTATCATTGACCATTGCCTACCACCACCTTTTGTTATTGACTACCACCCACCACCACATTTTACTGTTGACCATCTTCCATTACCACATTTTGCTATTGACCACTGCCACCACCATTACCTACTGTTGTTAACTATGGTCTACCATTACATAGTATTGTTAGCCATCATCTACTATCACTTACTACCTTTGACCATCGACTATCATCATCTATCATAATTGATCATTGCCCACCACTACCTTTTGCCATTGAACACCACCCATCACTATATTTTACGGTTGATCATTGCCCACCACCATATTTTACTATTGACCACCACCACTATCTATTGTTTCTAATCATGGTCTACCACTACATAGTATTATTGGCCATTATCCACCACCACTTACTACCTCTGATGACCGGCCACTGTCACCTACCACTGTTGACCATCGCCCACCACCGCCTACTGTCATTGACCATTATCTATCACCATCTACTGTCATTGACTATCGTTCACCACCACTTACCATCATTGACCACTATCCATTATTGTTGACCACTACCCAATGAAACAATAAGAAAGGGAATCATAAACAGTGTGATTCCATTCCCTCACTAAACCAAATAAATTAAAAAATGACTATTACTATTACCCTTACTTTTTCTTATTTGATTCTATTCTCTTTCTATTTCCATAGGTTAAACCAAACCCCTCCATAAATTAGCAATCTGTATTAAAATCTCATTTGAATTAAAGTCCTTGGCATTTTATATAGTGATTTTTGAGATGGAGCATTGTGTAACTAATAAAAAATATTTTTCTTTGAAAAATTGGACATCATTAAAAATCTAACCTTAATCATAGTTTTAGGTATCATTCCCAGACATCTTTAAAGATTTGGAAAAGCTTGACCTGAAGCTCAAAAAGCTAACTTTGAGGTAATTTATTTATTTCTTAGCATTTTTCCTATTTATCTAATTCATTTAAAATTTAAGTTAAGTTATAAGATATTGGCCTCTTAGATTAATTGTTTATTTATACATATTATGTTAGGGGCTATGGTCTTGTGTTAAATTGAAGTGGTTGTCTGGGGTAGAAAACAAATTAGTTTATAAAATCTATGTAGTGTGAACATAAAGAATGATACTTTTTGTTTTTGTTATGGTATATGCAACAAATTTGTTTTTTACTTTTGAGAAAATGCTTTCAATAATAAAGTCATGTATTTAATAATTCTTATAAAGATAGATAGAGACAGAGTGGCCTACATGTCATAGTTCTTATTCAGGGCTAAGGAAAAGGGAAATTAAACTAGAAGTTCCCATAACCACAAACCTTTTTCAATCTAATTAATGTCTTAGATCAATTAACTTGTTGTTCACATAGTCTTGTTAGCAATAATAAATACCTAATATTTTTATCATTTTTTACATATATCATAGGTCTTAGTCATGGACAAATCTTGGATTAGTAGGCCTAAGAATACTAGTGAACATAAGGAAGGATTGAATAGGTCTCTTGATTTTTCATTTGAATAGTGTTCTGTTGGAGGAAAAATAATAGGTTATTGTCGTAATTGTAAGTTTAAAAAGGGGTTGACTAGAGATAAAGCTTATGATCACATGACTTGGAAGCAATTTCCATTTGATTACATTAAGTGGGTTTGGCATGGAGAATATAACACACCAGCAACCTTATCTAGTAAGACTAATGTCATGAAAAATGTTGAGACTCCCCAGAACCTAATGAAATAAATGATCAATAATGCATTTGCGTTTACTTAACACCTTGATAGTGAACCTGACCCATCACATGAACATGTTAGAGGAAATGATGAAGTAATAAATGACAATATGAATGAAGATTCGACCAAGTTTCATAAGCTACTTAATGATGGGAATCAAGAATTATATAAAGGATGCACAAAATACTTCAGATTCTCATTTTTAATAAAATTGTGTCACATTAAGTGTTTATGTGGTATGATAGATAAAGCTATGACAACGATTCTAGAATTGTTAAAATATGCCTTTGAATATGCCTAATTCTTTTTATGGTGCCAAGAAAACCACAAATAAATAGGGTCTTAAATATACAAAAATACATGCCTATCCAAATGATTGAAATTATATTGGGGAGATGATAAAGATAGGAAAACATGTGAGGCATATCAGACATCTAGACGAAAGATAAAGTCGATGGTAAAAAGAAAAAGCAACCAGCAAAAGTCTTATGATACTTTCCACTTAAGCTAAGGTTGCAAAAGTTTTTTATGTTTACTAAAACAACAAAGCACTAGAGGTGGCATGTGGATGGAAGTAACAAAGATAGATTGATGAAGCATCCAAGAGATTCTGAGGCATGGAAGACATTTGACATAACTCATCTAGAATTTGCTTTAGATCCTCTAAATCTTCTTGTCAGTTTAGCAAGTGATGGTTTTAATCCTTTTGGAACCATGAGTACAAATTATAGCATTTGGCTAGTGATTGTGATGCTATACAACTTTCCTCTTTGAAAGTGTATGAAACAAACTTTATTTATTCTTTCAATGATCATTTCTGGTAAAAAGATGCTAGGAAATAATATAGACATTTATTGGCAACCTTTTATAAAAGAGTTGAAGGAGTTTTAGTTTAAAGGTGTTGATACATTTGATGCTTCAATGGGTCAAACATTCAAAATGCATGCATCACTGATGTGGATGATTAGTAATTTTCCTGGGTTTAGCACTCTATTAGGCTAGAACACATACACTAGATTGACTTATCCTACTTGTAACTTTAATACAATTCTTTCGTGTTTACCTCATAGTTGAACATGGTATTTTTAGAGATATTGCTGTTTTCTTAAAGAAAAACATAGATTTCAATTGATAAGGCTTTGGTTTAATGGGAATCAAGAGTTAAGGAATCCTCAAATAGCATTATTAAGGTCAGAAATTTTGAAACAAGTAGCAAACATTAATGTTGTATTTGGAAAGTTACTAAATGAAAATGCTAAAAGAATGCAAACATGTGGCAAAACTAGTGAACTAGACTCATAACCATGAAAGAAGAAGACTATATTCTTCCAACTTCCATATTGGGAGACTAATTCACTATATCATAATCTTGATGTCATGCATATTGAAAAGATCTATGTGACAATGTGATTTATACATTGTTGAATGAAAGTCAAAAGATAAAAGACCATTGCAATGCACAAAAAGACCTATAGGCAATGGGTATTAGAGAGGGTTTATGGCTAAGTCAAAATGGAAGATACAAACCAACCCTTTTTACAATGACAAATATAAAAAAGGATGTGTTTTTAAGGAGCTTGAAGAATGTGATGGTGCCAAATGGGTATTTGAATAAATATCAAGGTGTGTTGATTCAAAACAACAAAAGTTATTTGGATTGAAGAGACATGATTGCCATATTCTTATGGAACAATTGTTAGCTCTAGCAAATCAAGTTGAGTTCATTCTCTAGATGCATATTTGGTAAAGTCCTAAACGCCTTAAACCTTGATAAGGTCCAACTTCAAATTGCATTCACACTTTGCCACTTGGAGATGTTGTTTCCTCCATCTTTCTTTATAGTTATGGTTCATTTATGTGTTCATCTAGTTGATGAAGTATGATTAGAAGGCCCTGTACGTTATCAATGGATGTACCCTATTGAGAGGTAATTAACACATTATAGTAACTCGGCTATTAAATGATAATTTTAAGTATTCATCTTGACTAACGATGTGTTCTTTTACATCGATATTTAGGACATTTAAAGTCTTATGTATGAAATAGAGCACAACCAAAAGGCTCTATAGCTAAAGGTTACCTATCTACAGAGTGCCTTGCATTTTGCTCAAGGTATTTGGAGAGAATTGAAATGAGATTTAATCATCTAGGGTGTGTTGTTGACTAACCAAATAAGATGGAGTATGAAGAAGAATTTACTATCTTTCCTAAGATAGGTAGACCAGTGGTAAATAGTTCTAGTGTCGTATTGACATCTATGGAGAAGTTACAAGCACAATGATATATATGTTATTTAATTGTAAAAAAGTTGACTCATTTGTAGAATGAGTAACTATGCAAGAATAGTGAGTTATTAAAACCATGCAAGATTAAATACTTATCCATTTGTGATTATTGGTTGAAGAGAATTTAGACAACACATAAGGAGAAAAATTAGTAGCCAAACACGTTCTTCTATTGAGTTACAAAAAATAGTGAGTGAAGACTTTGTTGACTAGTTTTCTATGAGGGTGAGTTTTTTATATGGTTTTCAAATGATACTTTATCTTTTAGGGCACATATAGTAAATTGATTTTATCAAGCATTATTTTATTTTTTTGCAGGTTTTTAAGGTCAATGTAATAGGTTTCATTTCAAATGATTTGAAGTGCCTAGCATAATATCCTCTTAAAAGTGCTACAAGGTTTTTAGCATTCAATATCAATGGATACAAATTTTAAACACTAACTAAAGAATATAACTTCAAAACTCAAAATTGTGGAGTTTTCATAACCTCAACAACTAAATGTGTTTCAAGTTTGCAAGATGTAAATGGGGAGGATGCTGATCTTCTATATTATGGAAAATTAGGAGATATTATTAAGCTTAATTACAGTGGAAATTTGTGACCCTTTTCAAATGCAATTGGGCTGACATCATAAGTGATAGAGGGTTTCTAAGGATGTTTAGGGTTTTAATTTAGTAAATTTTAATCAGTTGATTTGCACTAGTGAACAAGAAGAATATGAGCCTTACATTGAAACATCTCAAGCTTGGATGGTTTATATGTGGATGATGAAAAAGCAAAAGGTTAGAGTGTGTTGTACATTTCGAGCCTAGAGACTTGTATGAAATGGATGAAGAAATAGATGAAGAAACGTATGAGCATGAACCATTTGTAGAATAAGAGTTAGACAATTTTTTTGGAAATGATGACAGAAATATTCAATTAGCAAGGGGTGATGCAATTGATAATATTTTAGATGTGAACATAAGGGATGATGGGAATATCTCAAAATAGTACATGTAAATCTTATTCATGTTTGTAAATCCTAATAATTTCATTTAATGCAGACTATGTTATTATTTATGCATTTATGTGATATAAATGATTTATCTTCATGATAAATGTAGTCATTAAATTTTATGAACACAATTTGTCTAACAATTAGCTAATAATATTTTTTTTACATATATGCCTAAATTAAAAAGTCTAAGAGTTTGTAATAACAAAGAGGACCTAGTGGCTAATCAAGACCACCATAGCCACAACCTATGCCTAGAGATGTTCACCTCAACATACTCATTCATAGGCTTCTCATCCTACACACTCATTGCCTTCTTGTATTACCCTTAGAGATGCTCCACCTCAGCATACACATTCACAGCCTCCTCATCCTATACATTCACAACTTTCTCATCTTGGCCTAAGATGGTTCACTAAACAAGTCATTCCTAAGAGGTGGAAGGAGTACAAGTTAAAGTTATATAATGCATATCATGATGATATCTGACCAAAGAGTAAACTATAGAATAGAATTGCCTTAATACTATTACCAAGTCTTAATAGGCTGGTTATGTGAAGATTTGTAATGATGAAAGACACAAAGTAATGCAATAATTTGACTAAACAATATATCTATGTGCATAACAATGGTAAAGTAATGGAGATTTAATTGTCAAACTTATATATAAGGAAATGTGTAAAAAAAATGCTGAGAATAAGAGCAAACAAACCATTCCACATACTTGTGGATCTAAATCATTCATAAGGAAAAAAGTGAATATGGTAGTTCAAATTTTTAAAATTAATTATATTTAATTTTGGTTTGTTAGTTATATTCAATATTCAATTTTGAAATGATAGGAAAACGAAAGTGGACAACATGTAGGTCGAGCATGCATAACAGTATGAGGTTTATAAGAAGAAAGACAAGCCTTATGTTAATGATGAAACGAAGGTAATAGCAGAAAGGTCTCAATTAAAAATTTTATTATTTTCATAATATCATTTAATATATTTACCACTTCTTATATTATGTAGGATAAGCTTAAAGAGACTTTGAGCCAAGAAGACGCTTTATAACATTTAGTAATATCCTTAAATGACGCATATGGGAAGGAGCATCCAAGTCATGTTCATAGTCTAGGCATAGGTGTTTGCTTTTCTATTGTCTTTGGATTCGCTAAAAAATGAGGTAGTGTAACTAGTTCTATTGTTGATCTTAACTTACAAAAAGAGGTTCGAACTTTGAAATCTGAGCTCACTAAAATTAAGGAACAACTAAATTTTTGACAAAATGTTTTATGGCATACATATGAGAAAAGGAAGGATGAATTCCATCACAATTTACCTAGTGTTTTGCTACTAATCAATAAGTATAATTTTTACTTTTTGGTTCTAATTTCAAATTTAAATGAACATTAAATATGATCATGAAGCATTGTTGATAATGTTTGTTGTGTATTCCCACTAAAACTTTGAACAATCACTTAGGTGTGTTGGTCCATCTGTTTAACTAGTTGGTCCCAAAATGACCCTAATTAAGTTAAATTAATCTTAATATAATTTTTTCGGTCTACATGTTAGTGCCAAACTCTAGGATATGTAAATTGATTGATTTGTATATAAAATTAGGAGGAAAGTTATAAACAATTCCGAATTTCTTTTATGTTATCTAGCTTTGGGTAGAAATAGGTATGCATGTTAGTGCTTAGATTTAGGGTAAAAGTAGGCCTGCATTTTTTCTATGTTAGTACTTAGCTTTGGGTTTGATCTTATAAGACTTATTTATGTAAATTCTATGACATGTATATGTTTTCTAGTTTTATTCTTGGAGAAGTATTGCAAACTTCTATTAGGAAGGTGATGCTAGTAGAGTTAGGATGGGTGTAGGTATGCTTTTGAAAGGTGCTTGGAGCCATTGATTTTGTGATTTTGGATGAAGAATACGAAACTTGGAAAAGGCAAAAGGAAAATAATAAGAAATAATTTTTTTGTTCTTCTCCTTTAATGTTTTTACCCTTAAATAAATCATAAAGGAGGTGGATACAATTTTATGATAGGCATGATGCTATGCAGTTGATGTTCTCATGCCTATCATAATTGCATAAACGAAACAAATAATTTTAAAATGGAAATATATGTATTCATGATCTTTCCACTATCAATTATTTAATTTCACTTATTAATTAGTTTTGTTAATTTAAATCTTATCAATTGTACACATAAATAGACTTTAGTATTTAAAGTTAAGTATCTAAGAATTTTGAGATGAAAACAAATGGACAAGTTTACCTCTGCACGCTACTCATGTAAGTATGATTTGTAATCATATAAAAATAATGTATTTGGCATCAATTATTCAAGAAACTCCCTACTTGCACTTATTTTTCAAAATTTCAAACTATGATTTGTAATTATCTATCTCCTAATTGTCTAAAAATAATAGTGATGCTTTCTTTGATGACATTTAAGATAAAATAAGAGTTGTATATGATGTGATTAAATAACTAAACTGTTGCATTGGCATGAGAATGGGTTCTAAGGCTTATGTTTGACAAACCACCAACACAAGTCATTGCCATACAATTATCAGATTTTCATTGTTGTGATTGGTCTTTCAAGTTTATGGTGCAGTTAGCTTTATATAGATTTTGACATTTGAGTTGCCTTTTTTCATATTTGGCCAATCATTAAAATGACAAATACAAATTGTACTTTAACTTTTCTTTCTTAATTTTGAATGACATTTTAGGTTCCTATTATGCTAGTAAATACCAAATTTAGCTATAATATTATATTCAACCAGCATATTTTTTTGATGAAGAATATCACTCCCAATTGGTAGTTTTGAAGTTCTATACCTATTGAAATTTATACCTTTATCTTTTTTCTATTAATTTGCTAGTATGATATTTTTGAAATATTGTTTCAATTTGCATTATTTTTAAGTTGTTTGTTTTGATTTTATATCAAGAAAGTGATCAAGTGAATTTACATTTTCTTCCTCAAGACAAAAACTTGTCCACAAATTCATTATTTTCTTTTGGGGCTAATAATAATGATCACTAAGTGGAATCAGATGATGAAGAGAATTGTGACTCTCTTTAAACTTTATTTGCTTTGTACATTTGTTATCTTTAAGGAACATTATGTTGGACATGAATGAGATTGTAATCTTTAGATTATATTTTGTTTCATTTATTATCTTTAACATTGCACAAGACAAATTTATGTTATTTGGAATTTAAATTTTAAAATCAATGAATTTGGATATTTACTTAAGACAAAACATAATTTGATTAGTATTATTTTTTGTTTCTAGTTTTAGAACTAAAAATAGTTGACTCTGTTATATGAAAGGAAAAATTACAAAAAAAAAAAAAATCAAATAATGTAATAATTTAATGGTAGTTGGAAGCATTACTAAATTTAATTAAAATTTTTAATTTCAAATTTTAAAGATGATTTACACTATAGCTAAATGAAAAAAAAAAAAAGAAAAAAAAATCATTACAATTAGTGACAGTTTGAATCGCCACTAAATGTAAAAATCTAAAATTTTTCATTTAAATTTAGCAACCATGTAAATGTAAAAATTTGAATTTTTATTTTTTTAAATTTAGTGGTGGTTCAAGCCATTGCTAAATGCAAATAATTTTATTACGATAAATATAGTGACAATTTAACCACTGCTAATTCAATTACCACAAAATATTTCATTTGCGATGATTGTTCTAGCGGTTGAATATAACTGCTGTTAAAGTGAAAGAAATGGCCACTTTTGCATTGGTTATGTTAACGGTGAAATTCGGATTGTATGAGGGACTCGAGCTTCAGCCAATGGGAGGAGTTTTGGGACCCAATGTTACTTTTAAAGTGCAGAAGAGATAGGACCGAGAGGAAGAAGAAGGAGAGGGGAACAACACGTTTAACGTGGTTCGGCCAAATTCGGGCAGTACTGGACCTTATATCCATGGCGAAAGTTTTATTAATACAAAGTAATTTACAGAGTTTCTGCTTACAAGATTGTCTTCCCCCTTTCTCCCTAACAATGTAATCCTATTTATAGAGGAAGAAGGGAGTTTACATTAATTACTAGCTACAGTTGAGTTACATCAAATAATAAATGAGAAAAGACAGTAAAAAGGGTCTACAATCCTACTATTGCAGAAAGTAGGTTACTGAATGGTCCCCCTAGGCTGGCGGTGGACTTGTGTCTGCTACTCTGAATAGGGAGATTTTGGCTTGGAGGCATCGCAGGTTCTGCTGTAGCAAGCTAGGTGTCGCTGTAGTGAGAAGGTGATCTTGAGCGGAGTGGTCGGTTACTCGAAGATCTAGTCTTGTGATTTCTTCACTGGTCCATCCCTCGCGGGGGAGGCTATTTCACGGAATGTATCCGAACCTCCTTGCAACGTCATTGTAATGCGACGAGTGAGGCGAGTCTTGATGCTCGGGATTACTTTGCTGTTACCTCTTTTTGGAGCGCGAGACTTGGTCTTCATTGTGCTCGACGACTCGTCCTTGCGAGGCCAATTTTTGTTATACAACATAAGCCCCCCAACTCTTGGTTTGCTTTACGGACCGAGAGTTGCATGTTTCTGAGGCTTGATTCGTATCTTCAGTAAGTGTCCTTCCTTGATCGAAGTGTTTATGTCAGATGTCTTTTCATTCTGCTTTAGGCCATACTTTCTCCTGTTTGCCATTTTTGGCCATTGGCATGACATTATCGTTAGTTTCGGGCCGTTGGATGAAGATCAGATCAAGTTTTCTCTGGATTCTTCAAAGGGCTGAGCGGGTCTATTTATAACTTAGGGCATTCTTTCTTTCGTCCCAGAGAAACTCAATGGAG
>JANHAO010012831.1:0-16167 GCA_026873985.1 Saraca asoca | reverse complement strand
TCTTTTCCATTTATATTTTGATGTAACACAACTGTAGCTTGTAATTAATGCATGTAACTCCTCCTCCCTCTATAAATAGGATTGCAATGTTAGAAAAGGGAGGAGAAGCCAAACTCTGTAAGCAACTTTTACATTAATAAAATCTCCACCGTGGACGTAGGGTCCGGTGCCGCTCGGATTTAGCCAAACCACGTTAAACTCGCAGTCTCCCCATCCTTTCTTCCTATCGGTCCATCTTCTCCTACACTTCAGAAGCAGCATTGGATCCCTGAACTTCTCCCCGTTGGTCGGAATCTGGAGCTCTCTGCACGAGCCAAATTTCGACGTCAACATTTTGGCGCCGTCTGTGGGAATCCATCTGCTCTCTAAAGTCTCCATTGCAGCCTAATAATGGCTAGAGGAAGAACAACTTGGAGCTCAACCACTCTAGCCCTCCAATCAACAGACACTCCCGTTATGGGGGCTCACCAACAGTCTACTGCTACTCTTTAAATTTAAGAGGTACAAACACCCGACCAATCTCTTCTGGTGCTCGAAAGCACGATAAGAGAGTTGGCGGAAACCGTCAAAGCGCTAGCGCAGGCCCAAGCTCAGAGCATGCAAAGACAAGAAGAACTCATGGCACAGCTCCAGTAGCTTCATAAAGAGGCTCAAAAGGAAACTCATGAAAATCATGATAGCCAGCAATTAGAGGGCTCTCAATGAGCAGGAAGCTCCACCCCTTAGTCTGAGACATGCAACTGGACAATAGAGGAAGTCCTCCATAGGCTTAAACGGCTAGAAGAGCACCCATAACCTCAAAACCATCAGCCTTGCCATGAGGAAAGCTCCCCATTTTCTATGGAGATCGAGATGCAACCTCTCTCACAGAAACTCAAAGTGCCCGCTATCCTACTGTATGACGAGAACAGTGACCCGAGCGACCACCTGGATGCATTTAACACCCAGATAGACCTCCAGACTATTGACCCCTGGTGAAGTGACGCATCTTTTCCGCCACATTAGGGGGAATACCTCGGGGCATGATTCAAGTGCCTCCCAACTTGCAGCATCGACAGCTGGGAAGAATGCCAAAGGAAATTCATTGACCAATACCAAGCGCTGAAGAAGCAACTCGCACCTCCTTGCCATCTTGTAATGATTTTTCAGCGCAAGGACGAGTCGTTCAAGGACTATGTAACCCTATTCAGGCATGAGGCCAACTCTATGGAGAATCCCTTGGAGGAAAGCATTATGACGGCTATCTCAGCGGGACTTCGTAAAGACGACAAATTGTATCAAAGCCTCTACAAGTCCCTCGCTCGAGACCTCATGGAATTCTATGATTGGGCAACCAAATAAATAAGATGGGAAGAGACCTTCGGAATGGAGGAACCCAAGCATAAAGTAGGCCATAATGGACCTACTGCAAGCAAAAAGAGGGGTAGCGAGAGTCACAACAGCCCCACTCCTCATCTCGTAAAAAAGGCGAAACCTCAGCAACTTGAAGACTGCTTCGAGACCTACAGCATTCTGTCAGACACGTAGGATAGAATTTTCACCATAGAAAAGAACAATGAGGACTTCATAAGGCCCAGACCGATGAGAGCCGCTGTCAAGCCCAGAGACCAAAGCAGATTCTATGCTTACCATAATGAGGCTAGACACACCACCTCAGAGTGTCAGGCATTGAAAGATGCCATTGAAGGCCTCATCAAAAGGGGTTGACTACAGGATTACTTGGTAACGCCGCCAAGGAAGTGTGCTCAATAGGCTCAGCAAGTTTTCACCCAAGAGCCTGGGCCCTCCATTAGAACCATATTCTGATCTTGTAACATTTGTTTATTATCAACAGTGATTAGCTGTGTTAATTGTTGTATGCTGAATCAATGTGAACTGCTGATTAGCCGAGCATTGTTTAAACACAAAAGTTCTCACTTCATTATTGCAAGGATTCATGCGAGGGTCAGAGTGCAAGGCCTACCCCGTCGATACATCCATTGCAAGGATTCGTCCGGGGGTCAGAGCACAAGGCCTATCCCGTCGATACATCTGAAGTAGACCGCACTCTGTGAAATTCACTTCGTCATTGCAAGGATTCATCCGGGGGTCAAAGCGCAAGGCCTACCCCATCGATACATCCAAAGTGAGCCACATTTCGTGGAATGCGATCCGGAGAACAAACTCCTCGACCGTGAAACAACAAGCTCGCCATGTTCGACCTTGCTATGTGACAAGCCATCGTCTTAACAAAAAATAAAAAACCTATCTAGGGGCAAGACAACTCCAGAGCCTACCTCACAGTCGAGCGTCAGATAACCCACTAGATTACCCTGACAGCATTTTCAAACTAAATGATGGACGGCTAGCTCACCACATAGCAGGAATGCCATAATGAACTAGTCACAGCTCTCGTGCGACACATTCATAGTCAGCATACAGTGAGAGAATCATGGTTCATGCACCAGATTTCTCATCAGTCGTAGCTTGCATGCGACCTCACTCTCACTCACAATAGATTGAGTAGTCATGAAAATAGAGCACAACTGATTGGTAAAAAGAACATTTCATTAATCATCAGAAGTGTACATACAACGATTCGTGAAGCATCCGATTACAGTATTCAAAGAGAAAGAAAGCTCATACAGCAAAAAGACCTCATAGAAGCGAGGCAAAATTACATCAAGAGAAGAAATACAGAAATAACAGCAAAAAGCTCAATGACCCGGCATAACCATTTCTACAAGAAGAGCAAAAGGCCAATCACCCAGCTCGTGCCTGCAGGAAGGATAGCTACTGCCCAAGCTGCTCCTGCTTATTTTCCTTCAGTGTGTCCCCCTGAGCCAAACTCAGAGTAAATCAAAAAGTTATAGAAGTCAGCTAGCCAGGTAGTAGCACCACAAGTGACGATCGAAGGAAACGGCCCAGGATCAGCACAAGATCCCCCAGGAGCCCGTCAGGTGGATCCTGTGATGGAGCCACATGCAATGGGCTATCCATGCCTCCCGACACTCTGCAACAGGCCATCCATATCTTAATAAGCTTTGTCGGAAGCCAAGACACCAAAACCCAAGGGACTCTTCAATCTCCTTCATTGAACTCTTCTAAGGAGAAAAAGAAGAATGCCCTAGGCTATAAAAAGACCCGCTCGGCCCTTTAAAGAATCTAGAAGGCATCTAACCTAATCTTCATCCAACGGCCTAAAATGAGCGACAATGCCACCCCAACGCCCAAAAATGGCAAATAGAAGAAAGCATAGCCTAAAGCAGAACGGAATGATATCTGACATGACATTTCAATCAAGGGAGGACATTGACTGAAAATATGAATCAAGCCTTAGAAACTTGTAACTCTTAGTCTATAAAGCAAATCGAGAGTTGGGGGGCTTATGTTATATGCAAAAATGGCCTCAAGAGCTCGTAGCCCCAAGCGTGCCAAAGATGCTCAGCAAGCTTCGCTTCGCCCATCAGAAAGTGGCACAGTAAAGCAGTCTCGGCACCATTCTGCGAAGCAAGCCTCACCTCGTGAGGCAGTGAGTTAGCGAGAAAGATCATAAGACTAGCTCGCCAAGTAGCTGACCACCCTGCTCGTGCCCATTACCTCGCTACAACAGGTCCCCATGATGCCCCCGAGCCAGGAATTCCCGCTCAGGATGCCCAGTACCTTGCTTGGCATAGCCATACCAAGCAACAGACGCAGACAAACATAAGTCTACAACCGACCAAGGGGGTCCATCCCACAGCCTACATTCTACAGTAGCCGAATTGTAGCCTCTTTACTATCTTTTCCATTTATATTTTGATGTAACACAACTGTAGCTTGTAATTAATATATGTAACTCCTCCTCCCTCTATAAATAGGATTGCATTGTTAGAAGAGGGAGGAGAAGCCAAACTCTATAAGCAACTTTTACACTAATGAAATCTTCGCCATTGACGTAGAGTTCAGTGTCGCCCGAATTTAGTCAAACCACGTTAAACTTGTTATCTCCCCATCCTTTCTTCCTCTCTGTCCATCTTCTCCTACACTTTGAAAGCAGCATTGGATCCCTGAACTCCTCCCCATTGGCCGAAATCTGGAGCTCTCCGCACGAGCTAAATTCTGATGTCAACATAAACAGATTAGTTTATGATTGTAATAGTTGGGTTTTGTGTATATTTGAGTCAATAAAACAAATTGTGATAAGACTCTATAGTATATAATGCATTGGAAATTGTCTTTCCCTATTTTTCTACTGTACTTGCAATTTCTACTTGTGTGATTCAAATCACAACTTTGTGAAGTAAACCTGTGATCAAGCTCGCAGAAATCCAAAAATTTTGTTTTAACAATTCAAATCAGGATTTGGACTAGATTCAAAATGATTCAAATCAACCTTCCTTACTCTGTGTTTTGATTCTATTCACAATTCTAATCGTGTTTGAAATTATAATTCTTAAACATTTGCACATTTTGGCGAGCAAACTCACATATTTAATTAAATTCCTTTGAGTTAAATCAAGCCTTCCTCATTTGAATTCATCGATTCTAGTCATGACTCTATTTGAACTTCTACAATGATTCTTATCACGATCCTAATCGCATTTCCAAAAATTTCTACATTTCTAGGCTTGCTTTCACACCTCTTGAATTTATACAACATTCTACTTGGTTTAGACATAGTTGAGCCTTGTATATCAATAAAGAAATATTATGAGTATAATTGATTAATGAGAAAGGATGGTAAGCCTATGTATATGAATGTGAATGTTATAGTACTTTTGTTATGGATACCCTTGTTATGTAAAGTGTGATGACATTTGTGAGATATGAAATGGTGTGTGACACTATGAATGACAATGAATGTGATCATGTGATATTGATGAGGTGTGATGGAGAATAATGAACCAAATCTAGGATTTGTATGTTCTAATTGATGAGTGCTATAAGGACAGATTGGAGGTATAAAGTTAGGTTTGTGTGGGACAAGACTGGATCGGCATAACAAGGAGATTTACATTTCCTGTTATGAAACATTTGAACTGCTTGTTACCATATGGAATGTTGCAATGTATTACTATGAGAATAGAATATATAGCGAGCCAATATGATGGCCAGTGCTATGAGAATCTAACTTGGTATAATGTTCAAAGCTAACATATAGTGTGAATTTCTTCATATATGAATATCTAATGATAGATAATTGCTCATGAAGGTTTATATGAGAATTAGCCAAATAAATGAGGTATGAATGCTCGTATTTGTATATGCTTTGTTGCTTGGTGAGTTCATAAGTTTGATACATTTTATTCACTGAACCCTAGACTAATTTTTTAGTGGATTTTTTTTTTCAAATTCTTAAGTATTGCAAATCCCATTCTAGAAAAGTAAAATGGATAATAATCCAATGGAAATAACAGTTGACACATACAACACCATGATCTCAAGTCCTCTAGGAAGTTACTGAATAAACATCCATTACACCATCATTCTAAACCCAGCAGGATGCGAAGTTCTGCAAGATATAGAAATAATCCCATTGAAATCACCAAATGTACCATTGATGATAGCCCTTAGGTGGTTCGGCCCTTATAGGTCATCTATCTAGATGAAAATTATTTTTGCTATCTTTTTGAAAACATGTAAATAGAAAAGACTACAGGACTTAGTTATAGTAACCTATGTTTAGTAATATGGTAAGACATAGGTTAGTGTAACTTCTTTTGGATACCCTATTTTTGAAAAGTACATTTGGTAGTTTTGGAAGTAGAAGTGGGCCCTAGGTCAGAGGGTTGATAAGAAATATTTGTAGTAATTGTTGTAGACTTATGTACAATTGGACAATAGTGGTACCTGGCTTGCTGGGTAGTACCAGTGTAAATTAAATGATATATGTATATATTTCTTCACGAGTATCTTTGTGTGTTAAATTTGCTATAATTTAGTGACCTTTGCAATATAATGAGATAATTCTAAGAAAAACCTAAGATAATGATAACAAGTATTGTTGACGTCGAATTTCGATTTGTACAGATGGTCCCAAAATTCGACCAACAGGAGAAGTTTGGGGATCCAATGTTGCTTCTGAAGTGTAGAAGGAGTCAGTTAGAGAGGAAGAAAGAAAGGGAGACATAGTGTTTTTAACGTGGTTTGGCTAAATCTGAGTGGCACTGGACCCTACGTCCACGGTAGAGATTTTATTAATATATTAAGAAATGATTTTAGCAGAGTTTCTGCTTACAGAGTTGTTGGTCTCTCCTTCTTCTAACAATGCAATCCTATTTATAGAAGAAGGAAGAGTTACATGCATTAATTATAAGCTACAGTTATGTTACATCAAGAAATAAATGAGAAAGACAGTAAAAGACTACAATTTGACTGCTGCAGAATGTAGGCTGTGGGGTGGGTCCCCCTGGTCAACTGTAAACTTGCATCTATCTGCATCCATCACTTGGCACTACTTTACTAAGCGAGATGTTGGGCGTCCTGAGCGGGGATTCCTGGTTCGGAGTTGCCATGGGAACCGTTGAAGCAAGCCTGATGCTATTGTAGTGAGGTAGCGGATTTGAGTAGGATGGTCGACTGCTTGACGGGTTGGCCTTATGATCACCTCGCTACATCACTGTCTTGTGACAAGCAAGATGAGGCTTGCTTCATGAGATGATATTAGGATGACTTCATTGTGCTGCTTTCTGACGAAGGGCGAAGTGAAGCTTGCTAGGCACCTTTAGCGAGGAGAGGGGCCTGGCCTTCATTGTGCTAGGGGCTCATTCTTTCGAAGCCATTTTTAACCTATAACATAAGCCCCCTAACTCTCGGTTTGCTTTATGAACAGGGAGTTGTAAGTCTTCTAAGGCTTGATTTGTATCTTCAGTTAGTGTCCTCCTTTGACTGAAGTGTCATGTCAGATGTCTTTCTGTTCTACCTTAGGCCATGCTTTCTCCTGTTTGCCATTTTTGGCCGTTGGTATGGCATTATCACTTGTTTTAGGCCGTTGGATGAAGATCAGGTCAGATACCTTCTGGATTCTTCAAAGGGCCGAGTGGGTCTTTTTATAGCCTGGGGCATTCATCTCTTTTGTCTCAAAGAAATTCAATGTAGGAAACTGATGAGCCTCCTGCATTTTGGTGTCTTAGCTTCTAACGAAGCTTGTCGAGACATGGATGGCCTATTGTAGAATGCCGAGAGACATGGATAGCCTGTTGCACGTGGCTTCATTGCAGGATTCGCCTGGCAGGCTCCTGAGGGATCTTGTGCTGATCTCAGGCCACCTCCTTCGAGCATTGCTTGTGGTGCTACTACCTGGCCAGCCGGCTTCTATGACTTTTTGATTTGCTCTGGGTCTGGCTTAGGGGGACGCACCAGAGGAAAATAAGCAGGAGTAGCTTGAAAGTTGTTGTCCTTCCTACAGGCGCAAGCTCGGTGACTGACCTTTTGCTCCTTCTTGCAGGAATAGTTGTGCCAGGTCTTTAAGCTTTTTGCCTTTGTTTCTACACTTCTTCTTTTGATGTAATTTTGCCTTGCAAGATGAGGTCTTTTTGCTATATGAGCTTTTCTTCTTTCGAATGCTATAATGGATGCTTCATGCATCGCTGTATATAAATCTCTGATGATCAATAAAATACTCTTTTAGCCAATCGACTTTGCTTTATTTTTCTGGTTACTCAATCTATTGTGAGTGAGAGTGGGGTCACATGCAAGCTGCATCTGAGAAATCTCGTTCGAGACCTGAGAACTCACCCATATGAGAGCTGCGGGCAGTCAGTTGTATGAAAGCTACAATGATTTAGTTTTAGCATCTTTATCCTGTAGTGGACCGGTGGCTAATATTTTGTTTTATTATGGCAAGGTGAAAATCATTTGTCGAAGTTTTGTTGTAGCGAGGTGAAAACCATTTGTTGAAGTTGTGGCGAGATGAAAATCGTTTGCCGAAGTTTTGTTGTGGTGAGGTAAAAATTGTTCATTGAAGTTTTATTTTCGTTGTGGCAAGGTAAAAACCGTTCGTCGAAGTTTTGTTTTGGCGAAGTGAAAATCGTTCGTCGAAATTTTGTTTTTCTTGTGGCGAGGTGAAAACCATTCACTAAAGTTTTGTTATCGGTGAACTCGCTCCCTTAGTTGTAATTCATGGAATGTGGTTCATTTTGAATGTATCGGCAGGGTAGGCCTTGTGCCATCTCACCCCCGAATGAATCCTTGCAATGATGAAATGAAAACTCTTTGTCTAAACAATGCTTGGCTAATCGGCAGCTTACATTGATTGAGCATAAAACAGTTGATATAATTAGTCACCATTGATAAAAGATGAGCATTACAAGATCAGAATATGGTTCTGATAGAGGGCTCAGGCTCTTGGGTGACAACTCGTTGAGCCTGCTGAGTGTGCTGTCTGGATGGTCTTGCCACGTAATCCTATAGTCGACCTCTTTTGATGAGGTCTTCTATGGCATCTTTTAGTGCCTGACATTCTGAGGTGGTGTGTCTAGCCTCATTGTGGTAAGCGCAAAATCTGCTTCGATCCCTGGACTTGGCTGTGGCTCTCATCGGTCTGGGCCTTGCAAAGTCCTCGTTGTTTTTTTTTTGCGACAAAAATTTTATCCTATGTGTCGGATAGGATGCTATAGCTCTCAAAGCGGCCTTCAAGTCACTAAGGTTTCACCTTTTTCACGGGGTGAGGAGTAAGGTCATTGTGACTCTCGCTACCCCTCTTTTTGCTTAAGGTGGGACCACTATAGCCCGCTTTATGCTTGGGTTCCTCCATTCTGAATGTTTCTTCCCATCTTATTTGTTTAGCGGCTCACTCGTAGAATTCAATGAGGTCTCAAGCTAGGGACTTTTAGAGGCTCCAGTATAATTTTTATCTTTGCGAAGTCTAGCTGAGATAGCTATTAAGATACTTTCCTTGGAAGGATCTTCTACCGTGTTGGCTTCATGCTTGAATCAAGCTACATAGTCCTTAAGTGGCTTGCCTTTGCACTGGAAGATTATTGTGAGATGGCAAAGGGGCGTAAGTTGTTTCTTTAGCACTTGGTATTGGTCAACGAATGTCCTTTGGCATTCTTCCCAACTGCTGATGCTGTGAGTAAGGAGGTGCCTGAACCATATCCGAGGTGTCCCCCCTAATGTGGCAGGAAAGACACGGTACTTCACCAGGGGGTTAGTTGTTTGGAGGTCTATTTGGGTATTGAACGCATCCAAGTGATTGCTCGAGTTGTTGTTCCCATCGTACAGTGGAATTATGGGCACTTTGAGTTTCTGTGGGAGAGATCGCATCTTGATCTCCACAGAAAATGGAGAGCTTTCCTCATGGCGAGGCTGGCAGTATTGAGGTTGCGGACGCTCTTCTAGCCGTTTGAGCCTACGGAGGATCTCCTCTATTGTTCGATTCTGCATCTCAGACTAAAGGGTGGAGCTTCCTGCTCATTGTGAGCCCCCTAATTGTTGACTATCATGATCTTCATGAGTTTCTTTTTTAGCCTCTTTGCGAAGCTACTGGAGCTGTGCTATGAGTTCTTCTTGTCTTTGTGTGCTCTGAACTTGGGCCTATGCTAGCGCTTTAACAGTTTCAATTAACTCTTTTACCATGCTTTTGAGTGTCGGATAGGGTTGACTGGACGTTTGTGCCTTTTGAGTTTCAGGAGCAGCAGTAGATTGTTGGTGAGCCCCTATAGCGGGAGTGTCCGTCAGCTGGAGGGCTGAAGTGGTTGAGCTCCGAGTGATTCTTCCTCTTGCCATTGCTAGGCTACAATGGAAACTTCAAAGAGTAGATGGTCCCCACAGAACGCGCTAAAATGTTGATGTCGAATTTTGGTTCATATGGATGGTCCCAAAATCTAGCCAATAGAAGGAGTTCAGGGATCCAATGCTGCTTCAGAAGTGTAGAAGCAGCCGATCTGAGAGGAAGAAAGAAAGGGAGACACAGTGTTTTTAATGTGGTTTAGCTAAATCCAGGTGGCACCGGACCTACGTCCACGGTGGAGATTTTATTAATATATTAAGACATGATTTTAGCAGAGTTTCTGCTTACAGAGTTGTTGATCTCTCCCTCTTCTAACAATGCAATCTTATTTATAGAGGAAGGAGGAGTTACATGCATTAATTAAAAGCTACAATTATGTTACATCAAGAAATAAATGAGAAAGACAGTAAAAGACTACAATTCAGCTACTACAAATTGTAGGCTGTGGGGTGGGTCCCCTGGTCGACTGTAGACTTGTGTCTATCTACATCCGTCGCTCGACCTTACTTTACCAAGCGAGGTGTTGGGCATCCCGAGCGGGGATTCTTGGTTCGAGGTTGTCATGGGAACCGTTGTAGCAAGCCTGATGCTATTGTAGCGAGGTAGCGAATTTGAGCAAGATGGTCGACTGCTTGGCAAGTTGGCCTTATGATCACCTCGTTGCATCGCTGTCTTGTGACGAGTGAGGTGAGGCTTGCTTTACAAGATGATATCGGGACGACTTTGTTGTGCCACCTTCTGACGGAGGGCGAAGCGAAGCTTGCTGGGTGCCTTTGGCGAGGAGAAGGGCCTGGCCTTCATCATGCTCGAGGCTCATTCTTTTGAAGCCTCTTTTTGCCTATAACAAGTATAAATAGTAAAAGGCTAGTGAATATCTGCTAAGAGAGTGATATTCACGCTGGTTATAACCAAGGTTTTAGTGTCATGACAACAAATTTTTTTACTATACAATGTTTGATGCACCATTGCGTAGCATATATGTATGTATATATATATTGTATGTAATTTCTTTTTCATTTCACAATAATAATATATGTAATACTAAAGTTTAATTTAAATAAAATTATCCTTATATAGTGGTGATAGTATGAGTAATGGAGGAAAGGTGTTAACAACAAATCATAATGGTGGGTGATAGGTTACATGGTAATGGTGGAGAAGAGATGGTGGTGGTGGAAATAATGTTTGGTAGATTGGGTGGTGGTACCAAATAACTAGTGATAGTAATGGTGAGATTACAAGGGCTAGCAGTGGCCACTACCATCCATGCCACATTAGTGCTAGTGGCAATGGCAGCCACCACAGCAATGGGAGCAATAGCAAGTTTCCGTAACATTAGTGGTGTTGGTGGCAATGGTGGCTACCATTACACTTGTTGTGGTGGTAGCAACCAACAATGGCAACAATATTGGTGATGGATGGTAATAAATAGTGAAGAAATTAATAGAATAAAAATATTTTTTCTTATTTTTATTATTTTAATAAAAATTTTGTTTATCAAATCATATCCTTTATCCTAAAAAGTGTATAGTATTATCTGACATTTTATGCATGAAAATGAAATCATATAAGGAAATATAATACAATTTACACATTAAACATATAAGATTTAGCTTATCATAGACAGTCAAACTATAACATCCACTAAGGTTTGTTGGAAAAAAATAAATCAAAAGCATCAAGTATGCACAAGGGAATTTTAAAATTTTTCCCTAAGCCCAAATCATGTTGTTTGCAAACTAATTTATAAAGTTTTGTATAACTTAAATAAATTTAAAAGTAATGATTAAAATTATATTTTCACGATAATAATTCTTGAAATCCTTGATCTTTAAATTCAAATTTGATCTCCAAGCAATTTCATGAACTCTCCAATAAGCCTTGTGATGTTTTTTGAACTACATTTAGATAACTCCTTTAGATTTGATCTCCAATACTAATGATGATCCACATGAACCAATTTGATTCAAAGCCTATGCTAATGTTCATGCAATAGGTAGAGTAGAAAAATTAACTCCTTAGCTTAAAAGGTGCTAGCTCTCTAAGGAATCATGAATTCACTCAACTAGGATTGACAGGTGTGCTAGGGTTTCACACTTGTGTGTGTTATGTTGTGTCTTGAAGGGTTGGGATCTCTCTTATTTAAATTGAAGAGATTGAAGCATAAGTAAGAGTGGAGAGTAAACATAAGTGCACACAAGCTAAGATTTCTTCCTTGCCTACATCATCCACTTCACCAAGTGGTTAGACTGCACTACTAGGGTTAATACTCTAAGCATGTGTGCTACCCTCTTTGTCTAAGGAGTGCATTCTCTTTACTTGGGTCATAATGATTCCAAACTTATTAACCTTCATGTGTCTTCTTTTAATGTCCTATAAGCCTAAACTCCTTTCTTATATTACTATGAGTCCAAACTCAAAAACTCTCCTATACAATCATAATTCTCATGTTATTTCAATTCATTAATAAAGACAACTTTCTAAGTGAGGAACCATTCCTCTACTTATAATCTCCTCCATATTTAATATAAATATTCCTACAACATTTAAATATCAACATTAGAAATTTGCTACTATTTAATAATTGTAATCTCTATTAGAATTATTAAATCATTGATTAATTAACACTTATGTTGATGGTGGAATTCGATTTGGCTAAGAAGATGTGGAAATTGAATCTAGCTAACCAAAAAGGTTCTTGAAACCCCAAATTGTGATTCCAGTTCATATAGGAGAGAAAGAAGGAGAGGGATGGAGAAGAAGAACAAGGAAAGGACATTAGGAGTTTTTAACATGGTTTGGCTAAAGTTTGTTGTCAACCCCTACATCCACAATAGTGTTATTTTTGAGAATATGTTAACAGGGTATGATATTTTTATAGAGATCATATAAGTCGATTTTCTCTATCTAAGTTGCTCTCTAGGTCTGAAATTGGCCTATCTTATACAATGATTCTAACCCTTATTTATAGTTATTGGGATATTATAATTGTAATCCAAAAAAGGAAAGAATAATAAAACAATTGCAAGTAGATTGTTGCAAGTTATTGTCTACAAGTTGGTGTCTGCAAGTTGGTCCCACCTCAAGTTTAACTATAGTAAGCTTTCTGGAAGATGAATGAGGTGGCCTGTTTCATTCTGCGAGCTAGAGCTTATCTTTAGAGTTAAGAGCTACGAGCTAGAGCTCATCTTTAAAGCTGAGACCTGTGAGTTAGAGCTCTTCTTTAAAACTGAGACTTATGAAGTAGAAGTCTTCTTTAGAGTTAAGACCTGCAAGATAGAGCTAGAGCTGAGACCTACGAACTAGAGCTAAAGTTAAGACTTGCAAGCTGGAGTTCTTCTTTAAAGCCAGATCTCATCTTTACTGACCTGAAGCTACACATGAGGTCACCAGTGACTTGAGTTCACCTTTTGGCAAGCTGAAGACCTGATTTAGTGACTTCAGTCCTTGGTGATCTGAACCTTTCATTGATTGGACTTATCCGTTGGGCTTTTGCAAGCTCGTTTGCATGGTTCCAAAAATACCCATAACAACTTCTAATCCTATTAGAAAATTTAATTAATCATTTTAGATTTTTAAAATGTTCACTAATTCAACACTCGAATTCAAAACATTTTGCATTTTAACTTTTTCTTTAACTTTGGATCAAAGAGGTTCTATTATGTTAACCCATTAGGTTTCCATGTATGTTGGCAATGAATTTATTTACAAACTTTTATAATCTTAATTGGATTAAAACTCTTTTTAATTCAAAAACAAATTGGCTTCTAGTAAAGGATCATGACCACCCAAATGTCAGGAATAGATTTTTGGAAATCAAAACTTTTCGTGATAAGGTGTAAGCTTATGACTCATGATGTAATACAAGATGACACAAAATTTAAATTTAAGGAACTTTATTAATGTCCTGAGGGGCATATGATTTATTTAGCAAACATCGATCTTCCAATGACCTATTAATTGCTAGTATAATTTACATATAAGGTCAAAAGGATGAAAGAGCCCTTGCATGACAAATCTATGATTATGATATAATAGTAGTAATTGCATGATCACGGATAGTAAATATAGTCAAGGATAATAAGATGAAAAAGATTTGGGGACACATGTGAGTTATAGATATTACTTATGTATCTATTTATCTAGTTGTTACATGAACTATATTTATATATATGGCCAAAATGTTTTCAACCCAAAGATAGGTTAGTTATTTTTTGCCCATTAAGTACTTAGATTGTACTCATTTCATTCATTAAGATTTTTACAAGTTAATGAATTTATGGAAGTTATCTCAATTAGGAGATACTTCATAACTTGTTGTAATTGATATCATGTATGTGGACTCCTTAATTTATTTTTAGTGGATAGTATTTGTCCAACCAAACAAGAAACCTGAATTTATGAATTATTATTTTTTTAGAAAAATAATTTATTTATTTAAGAGAAATTAGAAATTAATTATTTAAAAATAATTTTTTATTAAAATCTTGCATATAATGAGTTTTAGAAAAAAGAGTCCAAAGTCATATTTTTTGCATTATTTTCATGATTTTAAATTAGAAAAATATCTTCAGAATAGAAATACTCATGAGTTCATGAGTCACCATTTGGGGTGTAAAATGTATTTTCTGCTTTTATATTTTGGCATCTATCTTTTAACTAAAGTGAAAAAAAAAAGTTTGATTTCCTGAACATTGTTAATCAAAAAACTAACACTTAAAATTAATAAAATAAATTCACAATTATTATTGACATTCATTTTCTTTCCATACTCTTAGCATTTTTAAGGTTGAAATGATCAATACATATTTATTATTCATTAATTTTAATAAATTTAACACCAGAAATTAATTTTATTCTTATTTAATTCTTTTTTATAATTATTCTTCATAAAAATTATGTCCAAATTATTAAGTTAACATTTGAGTTCCATTAGTCTTTTTGAATTAAAAAATACATATACAAGAATACATTGTCATTATTTATGTAAGAAGTTGTCATTAATTATTTTTATATAATTTTATAAAAAATTATCAGATAAATAATATTCTCTTTTTATCAAAATATGCTTGATGATATAATTTAAAAAAATTGCTAATAATATATTTTTAATTTGAAAAAAACAAACTCCCCTAAAATTTCACAAAAATACATGAACATGTCCTCTAATTTCAAAATCTACACAAATCTCTTAAATTTTGAATTTCACTACATTTTCCCCCATCAAGTGTTTTCCATCTCTCAGCCATTATGCCTTCTATTTGTGGCTTTTTGACTAAAATAAAATACTAACTTTACCCCTACTTTTATTATATAAACATATGACTTTATTTTTAGAACTCATTTATGTGTTTTGCATTGAAAAATCTCATCAATCAATTTTTTTTTTACTATGGTTTTAAGTGTTAACAGTGGATTTAAAAGTAAAATTGATCATAGCAACAATAATTTTATCATTATCTAAATTTATCAAACAAAAAAAATCTTAAAATAAACCTCAAACAATTATGGCATTTGCACTAGTTAGGTCATGTCATGCCTTATGCATGTCCTAATTGGTAAGCATACATTCATTCACATCATTTTATCTCTTATCATGTTCTTTCTTAATTATGGCATTCCCTAAGATGCCTTCATTTTTTTTCTTTGCATAGAATTTCATAATGCACAACATTCAACTAAGCATAATTCATATAATATGAAAAGTTTTTAAGTGCATAATTCTTTAATGAATTCATAAGTATAATTTCACTACAAGGTGACATCATCCATATTATATAAGAAATTAACAAAAAAAAAGAGAAAAATACACTAACCTTCCTTATAATATTGAAAACTACGCAAGTATCTGATAAACGAATAAAATGCCTATTATTATGATGATTATTACCTCTTAATTTGTTATTAATTTGTGACTTTTCTGCACTTTTTGTATTTGTTTAGTCTATTTGTTCTTTGGTACTACTGCAGTGTGTGTTTCTCTTTTTAGGTTAGCAAAAAGCCTTTGAAAGAAGGATGAAAGTAGAAGTTTGAAGCATGATGGAATTAAGGAGAAGTTAGGAGAAAAACTACGCAAAGAACTCAATTCAACAAGTGATTGAAGCTTGAAGAAAAGAAGAAGCTAGCATCAAACACGGCCTGGCCATGCCCTGGGATATGGCCATGTTTGGTGCATTCTCCAGCAAACCTCCAACCGGAAACATGGCCAACCCGTGTCTCAAAGCACAGCCGTGCTCCAAGCCCTATCAACCTGCTATAAAAGGATATATTGCATAACCTAAAGGAGTCATTAGCTAGGATTAAGATTGATTAAGCATTCTTTACATTCTTAGGAGCCTTTAGGAGTAGAATTTAGGATTCCATCTTTGTTTCAAGTTCTTGCAAGGACTTTAGTTACTTTCATCTTGATTTCTTCTTTCAACTTCATCTTTGTTTCTTCTACTTTATTCTAAACATTATGCAATTCTTTACAT